>JARHVA010006086.1:702500-715000 GCA_037957365.1 Torreya grandis
TTCAAAATCGTATTAGAAAAGACATTGAATTTAAATGGGACTTGTGCTTTTTCAACAGACAGTCCACAACACTGCACACACCAAATAAATTAAAATCTAATGGATTGAGAACATCGGATGCTCACAATGAATTGAAGTGAATTTTTTTTCAAACTTTGTAATAATAAAATAAACTTGAACATTTTTTTTGATTCAAAACAATCGTTTATTAATATAGTATAGAAATATGTATAATGTTTGTCAAGTAAAAATATCCTTTACTAATTTAATATAAAATTATATATAATGTTTATCAACTTTCATTGAAAGGTGTTTTTTATTAATTTAATAAAAATATATGTCTATTATAAGAATCTACAGTGTACCCCAAAAAAACATGGGTTTAATTAATTGATGTGATTAAATCATAGTTTCATTAAAAATAAAAAATAACTTTATAAATATTAATATTTTTTTAATAAAAAGAAATGAAAATGAAAGTAGAATAGTTCATAAATTATTAAAGTTTAATTTTTTGGACACATTTAAATACGGAATAGAAATAAATTTGTATTATGAGAAAAATAAACCATACTTATAAATTAGTACAAACATTAAAATATTTTTATTTATTTTTTATATTTTATATATACTTACAATTTATTTTATTTTATTAGGAAGTCAGCGTCTTTCATTTAAATGTCAACATATAAATGAAATTTTAATGTTTACAATTTCTTACATTTTATCTTGAATTCTTACCATTATATAATATTTTATAAGTATTTGGAAACAAATTCATTAATATTTATTACATTCAAAATATTAATTTTTTATAAAGAAGTAATATCCAATTCTTTAAATTGAGAAAAGAAAAATTTGATAATAGTAAAAAAGTATTATAAATATAAATTTATTTATTACGATTATTTAATGAACCCAAATATTATCAAGACAAAAAACCACTAATATATAAATTTTTTGAAATAATAACCTATATTCTTTCATATTGAATAATTCAAATAATTATAAACCATGTATAAGTAAGCCTTAAATTAGAACTATATTTGATCTACAAAAATTTGGAATTCTAAAGATAATAAAATTTGATCTATTATTTTTAACAACTGTTATTTTTAGTAAGTTTTGCATGTAAGCATGTAGAACTCTAAAAATCTCTAAAATTAAACTAAAAACTAACATTAATCCATTGTATGAATATCGATTAAATTTCAATTCTGGTTACAAAAATATACAACTTCCAAAATTATAAAAAATACTAAAAATAATATTAAACTATAATTTTAGACCCTTAGATGGTCATGCATGGCCTTTGAAAAATATCAAATATATTCATAATTAAATACGTCGGGTTATGACTACATTAAAATTTTTGAGACAGTCATTTTAGAGTGAAGATGGGCTCAAACGGAGCTATAGATCAAAAGTTATGGCCTCTAGAAATTTGGCCTTTTTTCCTACATCATTCTCCTCTGGTTCAAAACAACTCATCTCCTGTGAGTTGTTTTAATTGTAATGCTTCTATTTATTCTTATCAATCCTCTTCATCTCACATCCTTTAATCCAATTATTATCTTCCTATTTTAACCCTTCTCACTTTACCAAATACCTATCATAACTCCCTTACATTGTGTTTGTTGTCTTCTTATCCAAAACTTGCACTATGTTTTATTGTTTCTTCTTTGGTACTTGTTACTACCAATATAATTATTCATCTTATTCTTCTTCACCATATTTGTAATGAAAATCGCATAAATATGAAACATTAAATACTTGCAAGATATCAATAATATGTTGTAAACTCATATCATAAGCATTGCCATTGATTTTATTCACAATTTTGCATGGTCCAATTTTCTTGTATTTTAACTTATTATATATGCCTCTTGAAAATATATCTTTCCTCAAGTAATTAATTTCTAAATCTCATTATTCAAATAATTTTGACATTATTTGACATCTAGTACTACTTTATACTTCTCATTACTTCTTTATAGCTTTCTTCTTACTACTTATAACCATTATATATGTTTTGTAAATGCTTCTACATTATCACTAATTTGTTCTGTAGTTGATAACTATACCAAATTTAAACCAATCATAGGATTTATACTATAAATAATTTGAAATACTAATTTTTCTATTGATCTGTTGACTAAACAGTAATGAAACTCAGCTTGTGGTAAAGCCAAGTCCCATTACCTAGGTTTCTCTCCAACTATACATCTCAATAAATCTTTCAAGATAATGTTTAAAACTCATGTCTATCAATATATTTGTGGGTGGTACACACTACTAAATGTTATCTTGGTTCACATCTTTCTCCATAAAGCCTTTCCAAATGACTTGTAAATTTCATGTTCCTATCTGATGTAGTGTTTTTTAGAACACCATGCAATCTCAAAATATCCTTAAAAATAGATCTATATCTCTAGTGGAATCACTAGGTTTATTAAATGAAATAAAATGTTCCTCGTCTTAGAAAACATGTCTACAACCATAAAAATTGATTCATTACATCTCCATGTGTTTGGTAATCTTAACAAAAAATCCATACACAAATTTGTCCATGGTCCTCTTGGTACTGATAATGGCACGTGCGACCATATATTTTTTGCATATCTTATTTCCACCTGACATATCTAACACTTTGAAACATATTTTATCACATCTCTCTTTATATTTGGTTAATTCTTTTTCTCTATCAATGTTATTATCTTTGTCTTATCAAAATATCTATCTAAACCACCACAATCCAATTTTATTTTAATATTATCTCTTAGGGACCCAATTGGAATACATAATTATTTTCTTTTGAAGAGATAACCATCATGTACAAGATACTCATCATAAGTATTACTTGTATTACCTATCAATAAATTCTTGTATTGCTCAACTATCTTACTAAAATCTATATCAGTATCATATATTTTCTCAATAAATTTAAATTTAATTACTTTACTCACCATAGTAGTTATCATCCCCACTTTCTTTCTCAATGTAACAACTACTTGATTCTATTTTATTGACTTTTTATTTAGCCCAAAAGGATGACTCTAAAATAAATTCACCCGCTTTGCATAACTACTATTTAACTTCTTTTGAGTGATAACATACTTCGAAACCTCCTGATGTGTAAATAGGATAAATTCTTTAGGCACTATGTAATGCTTCTAATGATATAATGTTTGTACAATGGCATAAAATCCATTATCATACGCATAATACTTTATTCACAAATAATTTAATTTCTCACTAAAATATGCTATTGGCTTCACTTCTTAACTCAACACAACACTAATTCTCACAAATGAAGAATTACAATAAACCTCAAATAGTTTGCTAAAATCCGGTGATGTTAAAATAGGTCTTTTTGTAATTTTATTCTTCAAAAAATCAAAAGTTTCTATTGCTATCATTGTCCATGCAAATTATTTTCTTCTCATATAATTTTTTATTGATACAATTAGAGTACTAAAATTATTGATGAATATTATGTAAAAAGTTTATAAATCATGGAAAATTCTAATCTCTATGATGCTCTTTAGAATAGGACACTCCATAACTGATTTTAATTTTTCTTCATTTATTCTAATACCATCTACTAAAACTATAAATCCTAAAAATATCGAACTATTCTACATAAACCTATACATCTTCAAATTTTTATAGAGCATCTATTTTCTTAACAATTCTAATACCATTCTCAAATGTTATAAGCTCTCTTATTTAGTCTTATTGAATACTAAAATATCATAAACATAAACCAACACAAACTTATCACTCATATAAACTATACACTCATATAAACTATATCTAGTCTTGAATGTTATTTTCTATTCATCTCCTTTGCGAATCTGAATTAGATAGTATCCACTCCTTAGATCAATCTTGATAAAATATTTTTATCCTACAATAATATCCATCATATCATCTAAACAAGGTATAAGAAACTTGTACTTGATTATAATTTTATTAATTGCTCTATTATCTACACACATCCTCAAGCTCTATTTTTATTTGGAGTTAGCAACGCTAGTATCACACATGGAATCATTCTCTCGCTTACCACACACTTATTCACTAATTCAATAACCTATTTATTTAATTCTGCATGTTCTACATGACTCATCTTATAAGCTATTTGATTGGGTATAAATAATTTTCTAATCAAATCAATATGAAGTTGAATATCTCTCTTTGGTGGTAAATCATTTTGAAACTCATCAAGTATAACATTTATATTTTATTTAAACACTACTACTACTTATGCTACTATTTACACTAGTTATGTACCCTTTTTCTATGCTACCAATGCATAACAACATGTCCTCTTTATATCTTAAATAATTTCTTTTAGATTTAACATGATTTAAGGCTTCCATTATTCTTTAAGAGATATGAAAACTACCTTCATACCACCTTTCTAAAAACTATACATGTTCTATGTTCCATCATGGATTATTTTTCTATGAAACATACATGGCCTTCATAATAATACATGCCCCGCATATATTAGTATAGCATAACACCATATTTCATCCTTGTATGTTTGACTTATAGAAAACTTGATTAAAAAACTTTTATCTATTGTAACTTCATTTCCTTTATTAAACCATGAATTATGATAAGTATTATAATTTTTTTTACACTACAAACCTATTTTCTCAATCACATCCTTAGAAATCATATTTTCACAACTACCACCATCTATAATTACTTTCTGATATCTTACCTCTTTAAGTACACCTTGTTCAAAATATATTTGTTTGCAACCATGAATCACCACATTTTTTATTTTATATATGTTATTTCCTTGGATCAATCATTATTCTTTTCATCATGAAATTATATCCAATATCTATTTCTACAACTTCAACTAAATTAAGTCTTAGGATATCTTTTTGCCTTCTTTTTTTTTTCTTGGTAGTGTTGATACACAAATTCTCTATGGCCTTATTCTTCATATTTCTAACAAACATAATACCTACATTGATTTGGAAATATTCTCTACCATAACCATATATTCATCCTCTCTGAAATTCTCTTCCTCTTTGTTGGTATTGAAACCCTTGTCCACTATCTTCTTGTCTTTCTTCTCTACATGATGATTCTTTGCTAGTGATGTTAAAATCACCTTTATTTATATTAAATATACCTCATCTGAGCCTTATTGGAGGCGATTTTCCTCTTTGTGGTCTAATAGATGTTCTTCTGAAATTATTCCTATTTTTTTTAATTCTAACTTCAAAGCTAGTTGATAAGCTTTCTCCATATAAAATATTCCATGTATGCTGAATTCATATTGAATAGAAAACTTTAAATCATTTACATAACTTTTGGCCACCTATTCTTTTATTTTATTATTATCTACTCATATGGAAATATTCTAAAACTCATTTGTATACTATGATATTTCTACCTCAATTTTTAAAAACTTTTTAATAGGGTTTGTGCATAATCCACATGAATAAATTTCTTCCTCATATTCTTATTTTTTTTTTCTATGAGTTGATTTTCTCTGTAACTTTTATATGTATTTTTTTCATTGGTGATCTAACTAAATCATTACATGACCCTTCAATTTTATGCATGCAATCTTTACCCTCTTGTCAACTCTCATAGTTGTCCATTCAAAAAAAATTCTCCATGTTATTCATCCAATCTATCAACTCCTATGATTTTAAACTTCCACCATAATCTATAATGTGATCATTGATTCCTTGATTCCTCCCTTTTAAATATTTCATAATCCTCTATTCCATTGATTGTAGATATTCTTGTTGATACTCTTGAAAATTTTTCTCTTCGTGATCTTTGTCATCCTCTATGTCATATTTTACTCTCCTCTGTCTTTGATTCACCAAAATCCTAGTTAATTATTCTACTTACCTCTATAGCTTTTGCATAATCTAGTTCAACTGAGTAATTCCTCCTAATCCTCTCACAATCTATTACACATCCTAGATTTGTACTTGCTCCCATACCAATAATGAACTTGCATAGTAATAAGTTAAGAGAACAACAATAAACAAAGATTCTAAAAAAATAAGTTGCATTGATTCATATTGATTAATTCAAACAATTAAAAACTATGCATAAATAAACCTTAACTCAGAACTAGAGTTGACATGCAAAAGTTTATAATTCTAAAAATAATAAAACTCAACCTGCTATTTCTAGTAACTTATATTTTGAAAACTTTCGCATGCAAATATGTGTAGATCTAAAAATGTTAAAAAATAAATTAAACAATAATTAACCTATCACATCAGTATCAACTAAATTTACCATTTGAATACAAAAATATATAATTTCTATAATTATAAACTTTCCTAATTTAAAATTAAACTCCAATTTGGACCCTTATATGGTCACCTACGGCCTCTAAAAAATATCAAAAATGTATTAAACTAGAAATACCAGGTTATACCTACCTCGAAATCTTTGAGATGATCATTTTGACACAAGGAGGTGCTCAAATGAAGCTATGGATCAAAAGTTATGGCCTCCAAAAATTTGGTTTTTTTTTATGCATCATTATTCTAGAGGTTATATCTGACATTTTAATTCTCATTTAGCCTAATATTAGCCTACTATCTTTCATTTAATTATTTCTTAATTCTTATTTATCCTACCTTTAGCTTAATATTAGCATGCTAAGTTAATTCTCTCTTTAGAATATTAGAATTATTAGCCTACTATCTGTCACTTCTAATTCAAAACATTGCACATTTATAATACATTTTATTAGGTGTCTATTATATTTAGGGTTATTAAAAAAAGGTAATATAATTTAATTAATAAAAATTTATAAATAAGATGTGAAATAAACATATATATTTTTATAATTTTGTAAATATAGATATTGTTAAATGTAAAAATTAGAAATCTCCTTAACAATAGATTTTATAAAAAATTTCTTCATATTTTTATAATAAGTTAGTATTTTAAAAAATAGATATTTTTAAAATATAAAATTCTTTTTCTTTTTCCTATACTTTTTTATTGTTTTTAATAGTTTTATTTTTTTAATGTATGATTGAAGTCCATGTAAAAAATGCTCGCTACCAAATGTGTTACCTTTATTAAATTAAATTATAAAGTGCAAGCTATGTGATAAAAAGAGGATATAATGAACTCACATTCATGAAGAAAACTAATTATAACACTATATGAATGGGATAAAATGGCATACAATCTGAATGGATATCGACTATCTCATGGAGACAAATGTTGTAAAATGCCACGAATATTGATTCCTAATTTTCAATCTTTACACACATATTGTTTGCTTTAGATCTTAACTTGTTCTTTTTCTATGGCATATTTTATATGCATCTATTTTAAACATTGGATATCTCAATAATATTAGTATCTCAAGTGAAATATTAACATAAATCCAAAGTTACAAACCACGTTAAAAATTTCAAACAAAAATTTACATAGAAATATTTTAAAAAATTTACTGTTGGATCATTTTAGGTTAATTTTACAATACAAAAATAATAATTACATGAAAGTTACATGATAAATTAACTAGATGGTATTTATGTCTCACAATCCTTAGGATAAACACCATCTCAAAACATAGCAACAGAAATGGTAAATTGGAAACATAAAACAAGGCTGGATGAAACATGACACATAAGAAAATTGACATTGCATCAGCAATAGAACATAAGAGGATTTAATCACAATTTTTAGCACTTGAGAGAGGAGGTACAGAATCATCCTTTGGTGGTAGAATAGTCTGAATAAAATCCCTTACAATAGGAAAATATGGTGCCACCTAGCTATCAAGGAGTTCCAATGTCATATCAATTGCCTCACCATTAGTGACTATGTCTAAGAAATAATGAAAATAAGAGAATTTCTCTAAGAGGGAACACTATCATATATGGGTGGTGACCACAATCCCATATAGGTGAAGCCATGATGATAAGGACCCATATCTACATGATTGGATTGTGTGCCTCCTAGGATATGGTGGTGGTGGCCCTTGGGGTGGGTCATCAGGTGGTAACATAGAAAAAAGTGCATGTGACACTCCTAAAATGATCTATTAGCTCCTACAGATGGTGGACCTATGTATTAGACATATCTATTTGGGATTTAGTTTGAATGTAAGCTGATATAATAAAACCCCTCTTATTAATGAAAAATAGAGAAGAACATTCATCATTGTTAAATATAGTATTATTTTTGGACTTCCATAATTGGAAAAGAATAATTTGTTTGAAAAAATTCAACAAAAACTAATAGTAGAAGGCCAATTGGTCTAATCCCAAGAAGATCAAGAGGCCAAAAGGAAGGCTCGTGTTCATAAAGTTGAAAGAATATACCAATCCATTTCCATGTAGACTGGGCTAGGCATGCAAAACCATAAAATATGTTTGAAGGACTCTATGAAATTTTAGGTAGGGCACTTATGTCAAGTAATTCCCATATTGTTAATTCATTTCCTAGGTATAAATCCTTGTTAGATCAAGAACCAAAGGAAGTGGGATAATTTAGGCTCTAAACATACCTTCCAAATTTAGTCAAGCAAGGAAAGCAACATTTATGGGTAGTAATTAAGACCACATCAGCTATTCATCTTATAGAAAACAAAAATAGAGACTCATCACTTGATACAAAAGACTTAAAGAGTAGATTTTAAAATTAGAGTCACAATTCCACCTTCAGTCTTCCCACCTTGAGCGTGGTGATTTCAAGTCCAACTTGTCCAAAATTATATATTTAAAATCAACTCTTGAATGAGAAGAATATAATTTATGTTTATATTATTCAAGTAATATTTTTAATTCAAAATTGGCAAAGGGATACATCCCTAGCAAATATCAAATCTCACATAGTATAAATTCCTTTTCTAAATATCTTGAGAGCTTTGATTCAAAGGAATATAGCCAAAAAATATTAGTATTGGTCATGATAGAAAACTAAAAAAGTATTATGTTTTTTGAATGACAACTCAGTACAAAAACCATCCCCAATCTATCTAAGGTGAGACTTGATAGCATCAAAGGCCTTCCAAATAAATTTGGGCACAAAACAACCTTTAATTTTCATAGGAATTGTCATGATGAGAAGTGTACGAAAGTCAATATTTTTCCAATTAGGTTTACCAAACGGGGAGCTAGAAGCTATATAATACCTTAGCATAATTTTTCAGGATTTATTTCCTTCAATGGTTCTAACAACCTATTTAGTGCATAAAGTTTTAGCTTTCCTCTGAATATTAATCATTCCAATACTTTCTTTGTCTTGAGGGAGCCAATAGATGTACCAATCAACAGAATGGAATCCATTTTTCTATTTGCAATTATATTAGAGTAAGTCCTAAAAAAATATTCAATTCATCATAGGAAGCCTGGTAAGGTACCCAAAAAGATGAGTAATATACATTAGTAGCTACTAGGATTTTAGTGCAAATATGGAATTTTGTTTCTAAGGAGAGTATATTCATAACCCATTAATCCACCTCACTCTCCACATGATTGGTAATTTCAAAACTATATGAAAAAATATTCATTTTGACCAATTTTTAAATTCACATTAAAATGAATGTCCAAGTTTTTTATTAACTTATGTAATTAATATATAAAATCCTCTTCATTTATGTGGGTATTATTCACGGTAATCATATACAGGAAATTGTATGGAATAAGTGAAATGCAAATGAGAATAGAGAGAAATAAATGTGTCGGCAATCATTTAAAAGATAAAGGATACAAAAATGTGAATAAGAGAGTTTACGAAGGTGCTTGACATTTTTTTTACTATGAAACAAAAAATTAAAAATATGTAAGAATTTAAAAGTGGTTTGGTTTTCCATATGATTAAGAGATGTTAATTGATGAGGCATTGTCTAACAAAGAGAATGTATGCTAACATCTTGTTACATAATCAATCTTATTACGTTTCCTTTATTTGAATTACTTGTGCATTATCTTCACAAGAAAATTTATAAGGGAATTGTTTTACCATAACACACACACCCCATTCGTTATAAATTCAAGTACATACCAACTATGATTTGAATATCCTTATTCGAGGTCCTAAGCCTTAGATACACTTGATATTGTTTTAAATATGCAAATGGCTAATGTTCTCCTTAAATGTCTAAATTTTCAAAAAAAATAAATATTAAAATCAAATCTTGGGCATTTATTATGATTCATTCTAAACTTTAGACTTTCATACTTTTCCTTAGAAATTGACTTTGTGATTTTTAGACTAACAAAACTAATATATATTGACCTATTATCACTTTGTTTTTACTATATTCCTAGGATTATTTATAAATAATTAAAAATTATCCAGGGACCTACCTTAATTATGTTTCATGAAGTCTACAGAAATCCAACATTAGGATAAATGACACTATCACATTAATGAGAACCCTTCAGCCTTCAAAAAAGGTCCTAAGTATTTTAAATTTAGGGGACAAATGACACTATCACGTTACTTAAACCACACCATATTACCTGTACTAGTTATGTACCTTATCAAAATTTGAATTAATACAAGTTGTCTATGTGACAAGAAGACATTAATCAGGACAAAGTTTGTTTCATGAAAATTCTAAGTCCTATGATTTATCGAAGATCCAAGAACATGCCACATGGAATAATTACATTAACCAAGAAACCTTATGGTCAAATAAAATCCTAAAATACCTATGGCTATTTTCACTAATGTTTTGAGATCAAAGGGATTGACAATTGGCTCAATTCTGTCAACTCAAATCTTCAAAGGGGAAATATCAACTTATTGGCCTCATGGTTCCATAGTCATGAGTCTTGTAGTATTAATAGTTCCAATATCATGCCATATGTCAACATGTCTATACTCAAAACCCTCTTAAAATATGTAGACAATTCAAAGTTCAAATAGTCATGGACCCAACTCTCTAATTTCTTGTAACCCCCAGATCGTTCCATGTGGCTAAATTCTATTAACTTGCAACCCTATAGAATTTAAATCAAGATCATAAGTCTAAATATGTTGATTATAAAAGGAACATACAATTGTCATGATTAAAAGTATGTATAGATATAGTATACATAAATTATTTCAATAACTATGCAAAATGATGGTATGTAACAGATTAACACCTGTGTTAAATGGGATGATTAAAAATGCATGAATTTATGAAAATTTTCCATTCAGAAACCAAAAACCTATAAAATATGATGATGAATTTAAATCCAAATGTGGAAAAAATATAAAATATATTAATCACATTGATGTCACATGAATTATGCATTCAAGGTGTAGGCTTTAGTAATATATGTGAAATTTTAGAAAAGAAAAGTCACTTTTCCATTAATCAAACATTATAATCTTGAGCTCTCAATAAATCAAAATCCCTAGATCTTTTAGGAAATATGTACAAACATTTATATAATTTTCAAACAAAAAACTATCCTATATTTCTAAAATGGCACCTCTAAGACCACCACACATCTAGGATCCTTCTACATACTCCATTGTTTGAATTATCAAATACACAAACATTGTATTCAACAAGAATACTCTGGATTTCAAGTTTACATATTGTTTGACCTTATATAATGTAATAGAGTCAATAAAATTGTACTCTTCACAAGATTGTATATCCTATGAGGATAAGTGATATGTTGATGACTTGATATTAATAAAAACTATTGGGCTCCATCAAATGACAAAAAAAGTAGAGGTAATTCCCTATATCAATTTGCTTTGATATTTACTCTATCATGGTAGTTGTTTTTGAGATTGTCTTCATCTTATGAAAGGAAAAATGTAATTGCATATATTTATATAAGGGAATTTGAGAGGTAATTTGGGCTTCGAGGGCCATAGATTTCTTATAACCAAGTCTTAGTTAATGTATTGATTGAGCACAACACTATAGATGGAAAATTAAAATAATATATAGTGAAGGGCCTAAGTTTGAACCCCAAGGGAATTTCCTCCAATAGTACCATAAATATCAAGTTTGGAATTAGAATATCCATGGCTCTTCAAAATATATTTTATGTATTTTTTTAGTATTACTTATGTACAAGTAGAATAGATCTCATTGTTGGACATTCTCCTAACTTTTGACAAAATTGTTGCCTGACATTATCCTATATTAGTGTTATATTTAAGTCACAGATGTTCAAAAATGAATAGAGGCCAACAAGAATATTTTTTTATATGATGTCATATTTATTGGGAATAGTAATCTGGATGGTCCATAGAACCCATGAACAACTATGGCGACTGTCTACATAGTATGTGGATAATAGGAATTGTAAGTATTATTCTTTCTTGTTTGTCTATAGATTGAGGAATGACACTACTTGAATTTATGAGGAAATTTACCCTCAAGTTTACCAAGCTATTTATAGCACTTAGATGCCTATAATATCTGAGAATTTGAAAATAAGCATAGCAAAAATGGGGGATTACGTGTACTATCTATATTGTACAATAATCAAAATTTAAAGTCACCCCCTCTATTTTTA
>JARHVA010006086.1:722500-782500 GCA_037957365.1 Torreya grandis
GCCCAATAATGGATAGTTTACCTAGAACAACTGCAGGAGTTGGAAACATTGCATTGTTGAGGGACTTGACCATTTTTTGGTCTCAACTTTTTGGGTTGGAGGTATGTGGTCTATGAGGTCTAAAATTTTGGACTAGAGAGGACCGAACCATTGGCCCATCAAGCTTACTAGTGTCTCATAGTATTCCCCGTGCTCTCCTTCCTTTAGATTTCAACTCATGTGGGTGCAGGATCAATCTCTACATGAGTGTGTTTCCAATTGGTAGCGTTGGGGTAGGCCTGCCCATGGTACGGTGATGTACATTTTTGCCAAAACATTGTAATATGTGAAGTACAAGCTCAAGTGGTAGAATCACCAAAGTTTTGAGAACATTTTCCATGCTAAGGCTGCTGCACAAACCAAGCTTAATGGTATCACAAGAATAATAAGGGAAGAAGAACTGACTGAAGACTTACTGCAAGAAGAAACACGTGCTGTGAAAGACCTGGAGGAATGCGAGCTACGGGAGGAAAGTTTTTTGAAGCAGAAAGCTCAGGTCAAATGGCTCTAAGAGGGGGACATAAATACATTCTTTTTATTCATTTCATTCAAATCCAGGAGACATGGCAATTCTATTTCGGCCCTGGTCAATGAAAGAGGTGAGCAGCTTAACTCCTTTTCGATAATTTCAGAAGAGGTAGTGCAGTACTTCTCTACTCTCTTTAGGGAAGATGCTAATGGGGAATCTTAGAAATAAGCTCAGGTTCTCTTCTACATTTCATCATTGGTGACACGTGAAATGAATTAAAATTTAATGAAACCAATCACACTTGGAGAGCTTGAGCAAACCATTGTTCAAATGAAAAAAGGGAAAGTGGCTAGACTTGAAGGCTTCCCAGCTGAATTCTATCAAGAATTCTGGGATATCATCAAACTTGACCTTTTAGCTATTGTCCAAGAATCTCAGTGGAATAAGCAAATGATTAAGGCTAAAAATGTGACATATCTTACTCTCATACCCAAACGCAAAGGTGTTGATAGGCTAAGTCAATTCTGCCCTATATCCTTTGGCAATGTGGTTTACAAAATTATATCTAAAATCATTATAGATAGGTTAGAAAGAGGGCTGAGTGATATGATCTAAGAAGAGCAGAGTGGTTTTGTGGAAGGTAGGCAAATCGTAGATGGTATCATTCCATTCACTCCATAGCCAGCTTAAAAGATAAGGCGATGTTCATTAAATTGGATAGGGCCAAAGCCTTTGATAGGGTCAGATGGTCATTCTTACAGAAGGTTATTTGTGCTTTTGGCTTTGCAAATGAATGGACTCAATGGGTCATGAGATGCATTTCCTAATCTTCCTTCTCAGTGCTTATCAATGGAGAACACACAGAGCTTTTTGGTGCTATAAGAGAGCTGCGACAAGGTGATGCTCTATCTTTGTACCTTTTTATTTTCCTTGCTGAAGGTTTGGGGTGGTTGATCAGTACGAACAGAGAGGAAGGACATATCCAAGGATGGTGATGGGGAGGGGAATTATTGGTGCAATGACACCTATAATTTGCTGATGACACTACCCTTATGGGCATGACCACAATAAATGAAGCTGCTAATTTACGCAGGGTGTTAGATGTTTACCTAATGGCCTCAGGACAAAAGGTCAATGAAGATAAGTCATCCATCTTCTTCTTCAATACTTTGAGACCTAGTCAGCAATGGATCACAAGGACTCTGCATTTTTAGATTGGGACTCCCCCCTTGATTTACTTGGATATCCCTATCTCGGCTGGCCGTACATCCAAAGAATCTTGGCAAACTATTTTGGAGAAATTTTAGGTGAAAGTGAATCATTAGACACATAGGTGGTTATCCTTTATAGGTCAATTTCAACTTATCCAATGTGTGGTGCAAGATTTACCCATTTATAGGTGTATGCTCTAGGTTGCCTCGATGGGATTCGTTAAGGAGTTTGATTCGGTTACTAGACAATTCTTATTGGCTGGTAGTTTGAACTCCACTAAATGGAGACTTATTAGATGGGAGATTATCTGCAGCCCCAAACAATATGGTAGGCTTGAACTGAGGCAGACAGACTTAAATGGTATTACTTTGGAGGCCAAACTTTATTGGCAATGGTGCACTGAACAAGACAAAGATTGGGCTAGAATTCTCTCACAAAAGTACTACTCTAAAACCTTTCAGAGGGACATTCCTCACTATCCACTTATTGGGAAAGGCTCAGCAATATGGGGTACTCTCAATAAAGGGGCTACTCTCATCAAGAATGGCTTATTCTAGATTTGTAAATAGGGATCCAAGGTTCTCTTTTGGTCTGACTCTTGAGATGGATATCCTCCCATCATTTCTCAGTTTCCAAATTTGTTGAACCTTTTTCAAAGATTCCTTGATGCTGGCTGGTCTCGGGTTAGTGAGTTCAAAGTTTACATTACACAAGGATAGGTGGAGGTAGCTCGCTGGAAAGCTCCCAAAACTTGGCCTATTAATGGGATGCAGGAAGAGAATGAGGATTTGTTGAGCATCCTTTCTAGGCATCACTGTAGTCCCCTTCAGAAGGAGGATGAGCTAGCTTGGTCTCCCAATCCCAAGGGAGCTTGCACAGTTTCATCTAGATATCAAGTTTTACTTCTTTAGAGATTGGGTAGGGGAAGTGCATTGGTGGAGACAGGTCTGGAATAATTTCACATGGCCTAAATTTAATTTTTTTGCTTGGATGCTGGCTTGGAATAGGTGCTTGACTTGGGACAATCTCTAGAAGAGAGGTTTCTAAGGCCCTTTAGTATGTGTTATGTGCGGAGCAGCCGAGGAGGATTCAACAGACCTTTTTTTGTGATGCCCCTTTGCCTTACAACTCCGACATTATTGGTGGGATGTTTGGCAGCGCCCATGTCTTCATGCTCAATTTGTGGTCAATTTTTTGAATGGATTGGGAGAACCCCCCTCAAAGATGCCCTTCTTGCAGGACATATGGCTGGGCAGCCCCATTTTTCTATTGTGGCAGATCTGGCTTGAGTGAAATAGGCAATCTTTTTGAGGGGTGAGGGTCATGGTGCAACAAGTATGGAAAAAAGTGATGGGGATGATCTAGGAAACCATCCAAGTAAAGAGAGCGATCTACCTTCCTTTGACCAAATAGGTCGCTCAGGTGGTAGTGCGACTTGGATTCCAGTAGTTTACTGGTAAGTCAACGTGTGTCAAGAGGAGCAAGCAGGTCAAGTAGGAGATTCTCAGGACTGGTCAGTGGCAATGCCCCCTAGTGGGATTCTCAATATCAACACAGATGGTTCCTCTAGAGGTAATTTGGGACCTACAAGTACTGGAGGGATAGGAAGGGATTCTGAAGGTGTGGTGATTTTCCTTTTTGTGGTTCCTAAGGGGCTATAAACCATTAATATGATGGAAGGTCAGGCCATTCTTTATGTGCTTGACAAGGCCCAGGTGTTAGGTTGGTATAGGATTATCTATGAATCTAACTCTCAAGTCTTGATTAACCTGCTCATCAAGAGGAAAGTGGTGGACATCAATTGGCAACTTTTTTTGATTGTTCAACAGATTTTGTGGATTTGCTTGCTTATGGATAGCGTTACTTTTGCTCATATTCTGTGAGAATGGAATAGGGCAGCGGATTTCTTGGCAAAATAAATGTCTGACCATTTGGATGGTGGAAACATTGAGGATTGGGGGTCTCTCCCCCCGCCGTTGTGTTCTGATTTGGAAATAATTTTGGAGGCTGATAGGGAGGTTCATAATATTGTCTAGTTAGGCGTGTACCTAGTTTTTCAGTTTATGTTGCTTTCTTCTAGGGGTTTCTTCTTGTAATGCTCTTTTCTTATTAATATTATTCTTATGCCTTTTTATTAAAAAATAAATAAAATTCATAATATCCAATTGTATATGTGGAATTACAGTCTGACAAATGTAGAAAGCTTTGATTGTATATGCTAAAGTTTATTTTATTTGTGTTCCATTGGACTATTAAATTTATTTGATTATTGGTATGCTTAAATTGTCTTACAATAAACATTGGTTCCTCAATTCTTGTCCAAAATTTAAATTAAGAACTAACATATAAGGATTTCTTATTGTTTGATCTAAAAACCTTATTTTAATCCCTACTTTTCCATAATTTTTGAGTTTGTTTTGATTAGGATTGACTTAAGTTATTTTCAACATCAATTAATCAAACTCAAATATATCTATATTCATAAAATATCTAAACTATATAAGGTAAATAACTACTCTAATCACCGTTATTACTTAAGAAAGTTGTTTACAAAACCCAATACCTCTCAAATCGTGCCTTGAAGTGAATATTTATTCACTAGTCCTAAAATATTAGGGGACATCTCTTAAGTTTGCGTAGTGTGAATAAAACCCACATAAATAGGAATACTTAAAAATATTTAATTAAATTATAGACATCATAACAAATAAATTATATATGGTGGACCTAGTTACTGGTTGAATATTGGAAAACATTGTTTCATTTGAAATTAAATGATCAAGATAATAAAATAATTAAATTAAAAGGCATGGATACAATAATAAATGCATAATATTAGTTTGTTTTCTTGATGACCAATTTTCTAAATTAGACTCTAATTTAATTAACTAGGAAACTTGGTAAATATATTTGTTACATCCTCGAAATATTGTAACACATTATAAAATAAATATATGTATTTAGTAAAATAATTCTTTTTCATGCCTACAAAAAAAAAAACTTGTTAAAAACATATACTAATATTTAATATTTTAATGAAGTATGATAATATTATATAAACTTGTATTTTTAGCATGAAAAATGTTTCAGTTATCTATGTAACATTCATCACATTGGAAATATCCTTATTGCTTGCATTTAAATGATAATTAAAATATAAAATAAGCCAAATAATATTATTTAACATGTATGTTTGAAATTATTATATATCTTATTTCAATTTCTAAAAAATAAATTTGATATGACATTTTTTTTTCCTTCTTTTTTATCAAACACTTTTTAAAACTCTTCCAGCCATGTCACACATATTTTTATATTGTCATTATCAACAAAACTAAATTCAAATAATATTTCACATTTTTTCTTATTTTCATAATCTTAAATAATTTTTTTGCAACACTCTTTCCATTATTGACTACCTTTTTTCTGCCCTATATTTAGTTTATTGAAAGTGAAAATATATTTTTAAATATCCTTTCCCATGGTAAACAATCCAATAAGTTTTAGTGTATTAATTTTGTACATTTAATAAATGAAACTTACAAAATAATTATCATGTACTTTTTTCTTTTGTGTCTTGTATGCATGTTGGGTTGTCAATATTATTGTGCTTGGATGCAATAATTTATATGTTGAGTATCAAAACATTCCTTTGTCAAACAAACCAAACAATTATTTGGTAAAGTTATAAAATAGGGATATGTTATCCATATCCAAAATGGTTAATAAAAAATTGCAATTTCATCTTTGATTGTTTTACATTAGAATTTGATAAGTTTCACAATAAATCCTTCTTAAATTTTATTAGATTCATTAACATTGGATTTTATTGACAATTTTTTTTTTAATCTGTAAAAATTCGAAAAGAGAATGGTGATGTCATATATTAATAAGTTAAAGTGAGTGGATATGACATATATCTAATGTTTTACAAAAAAAATAATAATAATCTATCTTTAAAGAAAAAAAGAAACAAAAAATTTAGTTAAATATGTAATAATCATGCCAATATCAATGTTCTTACATGGAACATTGCAAACAAAAAAAACATTGTAGATAAAAATAAAATTAAAATAGATGATATTTTTTAAAACTATAACTAATGTTCAAAAAAATTGAATGCTTTTATTTCTTAATTATTCATATCAATAGATGAAACAACTATTGTATACACTATCATACAAATGGATCCTATAGATTTTCAATAATATTAAAAACATAATAGATAGATAATATGCATGATATAATTTTTTATGGGATTGGTTATATAACTAAAAAACATTAAAATTTCTTAGATAATCATTCATCTAAACTTCATTGGATTTCATCTAATACTTGGAAATCATAAGTTAATTGCAATTCAAAAAGTATAATCTTACATTGTCATTTAAATATTTAGTAAGTGTTAATTATTAAATTTAAATAAAGTTAACAATAAAAATATATATAATAAAATATAAATATGCCAACACATTCAACATTTTAAAATCAATTATATAGGATTTACTATCCCCTTTAGAATAAATTATTCCTTTACCCACCAAAAATATTTTTGAAGAGCCAACAAAACAAAACAAAGCTTAAAAATTTGTTATAATTAATGTTCATATCTTATAAATGTAGATTAAATATAATATAATTCATATTTTAATAAATAAGGGACAAATCAAATAATTAAATATTTTTTATTTATAGGATGTGAATTTG
Source organism: Torreya grandis (assembly GCA_037957365.1). NCBI lineage: Eukaryota > Viridiplantae > Streptophyta > Pinopsida > Cupressales > Taxaceae > Torreya > Torreya grandis. Next base: position 728,928 of record JARHVA010006086.1, read on the forward strand.
AAAATTAAATGATTAACTACTAATTCACAACATCAAAAGGATATAAATAGGCATATTATATGTCAAGAAAACTATTCAATTTAAGTGATTATAAATAAAATCCCTGATATAATATGTGATTAAATTTTCAAAATCTATTATAAAAAATCACATCAATTATATGAACTATGAAATAAATAAAACATGTAATAAAATATTCTTTCAAAACATAATCAATTATAAATATTTAATAAATTACATTAAACTTTTTTGTCCTCAACACATTGAATAATGTAATCTTACAGGGATAATCTCCTCACTAAGAAACTTTACAGACTATGTTTCCATATAGTATACAGTGAAAATACAAATGTACTAGTGAGGTTTCATTTTAGAGTTTATACCATTAACACAAAATGATTACTAGCTTCAATGAAGGTGCATGTTCCTATATTCTAAATTAGAGTTCTTATGCAATGCATTTTTTGACACTATTGATACATGGGATATTTAAAACTATAAAAAATGCAAATTGTAATCATAATGTAGATAAAATCCCATATTTAAATTATAATGTTCGTACATTTGAAGTTAAAATTTTATCAATTAAATATATATATTTTTTATAAATAAAAAGGAGAAACCTAAAAAAAAATAAACATTTCAAGATCTTAATTCAAGCTAAAATGTAGTTTTTCATACATTTAATTGATAACTAGATGTAATACATGTAAAATAAATAAATCATCTTATTTCTTTCATTGGTTTTGTTGCACCCACACTAATGCACAACATTAATATTTATATAAGTAGTTTCTAACAAAATCAATCTTTATATCCAAAATGTAATCCCACCTAAGGCATTCAAACCAGAATTAAACTTATTCATAGAAATTAAAATGACAATGAATTTTTTTTTAAAAAAAATTGTACTCTTTTTCACATGATGTGTTGTAATCATAATATTGGTTAAATTTAAATTTTTTCAATTATTTTTTCTATGAGCCATATAATTAAGTTACTTATGGTATAATATTAACTTTTCAATAATATGATTCAAGTGAAAGCTAAATATTTATACCTTTAATCCTAAAAATGAGCATTTGGAAAAATCATCATCTCACAAAGTTGGTTTTCTTAGATACATATCAATTCACACCGGTTCTAGGCACAACCTACTACATCAAAATAATTTCCACCCAAATCATTTAAAACTACATCAAAATTCTTCTCAAAAATAAAAATTATAAATGAAAACCAATAATTTTTTTTTTAATACCCCTTGACCAAGAGATTAATTAATTATTTGAAATTATAACCTAACAAATAGAGCATTGGATAAAATAACATTTACTTGATGTATTTTTTTATATGTAACATAGATCAAGGTTTATCATTAGTTAATAACACATCAAGTGTATCAGTTTCTACATACATGTGGACATTACAATCCAATGAGAAAAAAATATAGAATTTATTTGTAGATGAAACCTTCCTTCAATGGAAAAGTTATTAATTCCTTAATAAAAGTAAAATGTCTAGTTTGTGTAACAAACATGTTACATACTAAACACAAATATGGATCTAATGTACTAGCTATTCTTTCTAGATGTTTCCACTACTTCTAATGTATGTAATTCACACCTGTAAGATATTAGTGTAAAATAATTCATGTTATATAATCGATTCTTGTAATTAGTCAATATGAGGATGACACATCTTTAGAGTAATGAAGTTAAAGATTTTCATCTCTTGAATTAAAGTTTTTTTTGTCATAGATAGTGGAACTTCCACTATCTGAAGTGATTTTTATGTAATTACACTAGAGGTTGCATAACCATTGTTATTTGTAGGTGGAAATTATGGAGATAAAATGGTGGTTGTGTTAATGCCTTAGTGGTTTCATAACTATCAGTCTAGATATAATCTATTCATTTTTTCCACCATATAAAATAATGTCATGGAAATGGTTGCAACCATTTCCTCTAGTTGAAGAAGTTTTTTTCAAGTGTATTGGTGGATTCCAAAGTAATAGGGCATAATTATATAACTTTGTAAGGCATTAGACAATAAAGAAGTCAATTATAAGTTTTGAATTTGGTTTCACATTAAAATTTATAAGTTTGAGTCTTTGTTCATAGTATCTCATTATTTCCTAGATGCTAGTGGTTGATTAAAATGTTGGTTTATTCTGTCAAGTGTTGTGACATTATAAATAAACTAGGCATAATTTTTATTATGTACTAATTTTTAGATTTTTCCACAAAAATATAAAAGTGGGAGTAACATGTAAATCTAAGTATCACATAGTAGAAAGGGGAGTGCACTTTCCTCACCCAATAGAGTTTCTCCCACAATCTATTTCTATAGGTCAATTATAATGTTCATATTATTCTTTGGTATTTATTTCATGCTTATGTTTATGTTAATAATTATGTACATTTTAATTCCTACATACAACACCTTTCTTTTAATAAGTAAAATAGTACAAAATAGTGATTTAACAATCATTTTTTGAGTTGCACATACAATATTTTTATTGGTGAAGCCTAGTGTGTAATATTAAACTTTTTATAAGATTAGATTGGTATTATAGCTAGTCTAGTATCCACTATTTTGTGCACTTTTATCTATTTGTTCCTACATTATAGTTTATGAGCATCACTAGAGTAATTTGTGCCAATTGTAAAGCTATCCTATTTCCTTTTGGAGAATATATTTTAATAAGGAAACAAAATCAATATGTCAAATGTATGGCTCACCCTGATGAAGATGATTTGTTGGTTACCACTTTTACACCTCTTTTACTCAACCTTACACACTTTGAAATAATGGCAGACAAAGATGAAAAACCCACTAGTATGTCATTATAGCTGGGGAAGGGTTTGGCATCTAGAATGGATTGGACATAGAAAATGACAAAGAGGCATTGAAAAAGGTTATGGTAAGCTCCGTGCTAGTTCTAGCTCTACTTAAACTAAGGTGAGAGTACCATAGGGGTAACTTGCTCACATGGACTAATATTACAATTCAATCACCATGGGGATTTTTGGCACAAGAAAACACAAATATGACTAGGGAACAATAAAACTTGCTCACTCCACCAAGGAAGGGATGTCACATGAAATGAAAAAATGCACTAAGTCACATACAAGATACTAAATATATATGATAAAGTGACTAGAATCTTCATTATAAAGAATCTTCAACAATAAGGATCAAATAAAAGACGGTAATGCTAGGATTTAAATCACAAAATGACAACATTTTTTAAATAGGAAAGATTTTATGCATCTACAAGGAAAATAACACTTAACATATGCAAAGAGTATAATATTTATAGGCTAGGATAGGGTAAGATAGTTATGTAATTATAAAAGAGTTGTGTGCTAGTGGTTTTTAAATAGTAGGGATTCTTGAAATATTCATGACATATTTTGTTGAAAATAAGCATAAAAAGACTTACAATATAATGGGAACTACTAGGAATGGTTTGCATCCATTCGTGCCAATATAATGCAAACACCTAAATTATACCTAAAACCCTAGACCATACACTGTAACTAATATTTCAAATATTTTTTCATATTGAATCCAAAAACATATGGTGACCTTTAAAGGTATTCAATAACATATTTCCAAATCACTTTGAGAAAAGGATTTATAACCTAGATCTAAGCCCAAAATGATAACCAGTAGTGAGCATAAATCAAGATATCTAATCAGTTGAACTTGTAAAACATATCATTATATTTCATTAAAAAAAAATAGTAAGAACCACAAGTATTTTGCATTATCTTGAAAAGATATCTTACATAAATTAATGTATTAAAATTCTACCATGCAGACAAGCATGGTGTATTTGTTCCATGTTGGATAGGGGAGATGTAAAAACATGCTCTCAGAGCTTGATATTATTTGTACAGTTGCAACCACCTTAGCAAGAGAGACAAAATGCACACAGTAGTGATCCAAAAATTTGGAATACCCTATAATTGGGAGAAAATCAAATACTAATAATAACCCAAGAATAGATGAAAAGCCCTCTATTTATATATTTTTCTCGCATTCAAATCTAGGAATGGTGTTTTTTTTTTAAAAAAAATTGAAAAATAGCCCCCCAAGTTCTACTAAGATGATGCCAACTATAATATGCCCTTTGCCACACCTAGAATACTCACCCATTTGTATTAAAAATCATTGCTCTAACTAACTATGCAAGGAATGATGAAGATTTGCAATAAAAACATTGATTTCTTGGTTGGAGATGCCTTTTTATTGAGATAAAAATATAATATTCATAGTGGAGCCCAAATAAACCCCTTATCTTTTTGTGAATCTTCTTAGAGATTCCCTTGGCCACTTGCTTCCATATTTAGAACCTCTTGGATAGCTACCCTTCCCCTTATGCATACCATATAAAAACCCTACTTTTAAATGACTGTTCATTGGAATATTTAGGATCCATAGCCATTCAAATGATATTATTCTAATAGCCTATATTCACCTTGAAAACCTACAATATCTCTCCCATGGAGGAGCTTGAACTAGCAAAACATGACAAAATGAAATACTTAGGTTTATTTTACCTTTTTAATTTTTGTCTCTAACTTGTTTTTGAACACTTTATGTCTTGCACTTCTGATTTTTTTTCAATTTCTATTTTTAGGGTTGTATTCACATTTTTAAATCCATAAATGCATTATTTTTTATTTTTTGACCTTTTGGGGAAATTTTAGACCCTTTTACAAATTTACAATTTTTCTTTATTTTAGCCAAATCTAGGATCTATTTGAAAAAATTTAATTCCTTTGTATTAGGGAAATCCAAAGCCTAACAGTACTTTTGTAACTTAAAAATTTTCAAATTACAAATTATAGAATTGTAATTCACAATCAGAGCTCCCTTGAGAAGTTCCCTTAGGGAAATGGGAAGTCTAGCTGTAATTTGTAATTTCTAAATTTCCAAAATTCTAAATTATAGTTGGAGTTCTGGATTACCTCAAAAGTTCTTTTTGGGGAATACAAAAATCCAACTACAATTTATAATTTTTCAAAATTACAAATTATAAGTGGGCTTGCCATTTCCCTCAAAATTTCCTTTTACATAATTTGGAACTCCAATTACAAATTGGAACTTTGCAAAATTGTAAAACTACAATTAGTTGTGGAAGTTAACCCTTGCATTAAATCCATCTGTTAACCAGCATTGACTAGGTGTTTGGGAGACTTAGGTGTAGTTTGCAATTTTCACAAGTGTAAAATTGAAAAATTCCATTTCGCCTTGAATTCTCCCTACATTTCTCCTTGAGTTGACTTTTCTCAAACCTACTTTGACTAGTGGGACTGGGAGAGTTGACTGTAAGTTACTAATTGCATTTTGAGAACCTACTTTTTGCAAGTTTCATTTCCCACTAAGATCTCCTAGGGACTTTAGGGGCCTCTCATGAAATTTTTAGAACTTTGAAAATTTTTAGGAATTTTCTATTTACCTCCATTCCTAAAACCTGGTCTAATTAGTACCCTATAGAATATTTATTACCAAAAGCCATAATTTCCCCTATTTGATTCCTAAACTCAAAAATATATTTTTGTTTGGGCACCATGTACTTTAATTTGAAGCATTCACCAATTAAAATCTTCATTACCCTACATACATTTATTGTTAGTTACAGTGCACCACCACTTTACATGTTGTTGGACTCTACAACCATGTTCTTCCTAATCCAAGATCTCCAAATATTGCTTTCAGACTTATTAACAACTCATTCTTATCAAACATAGATGTTCCCTTTTAGGGTATTTCTTTTGTAATCTTCCATGTGAATTGAGCTTTTGAATAACTAAATGGTCAAGAACCATTTTTTGATTAGCTCGTTATATATGCAAAACCCAAAATTTGGAGACCAATCTTATATAAAACATTACAAAATATCTAGTTGACATCAAGGCACTCTGTTTACTTAAATATATACCATTCCCATTTTCCTTCCGAATAATGCATGTGGTATCAAAATCATCAGCAATATTTAGAAAAAATTGCATTACAAATATTGAACCCTCAAGTTAAAAACCAATGTAAATGGTCTCAAAGGTTTTTGTTTGAATGGCAAGCAATGGTTAGATCCCATTAGACATCACCCATCTTCCTTGAGTGGTTTTCCAAATATCACCTTCAATAAAATATGTCATCTTTATGTCAGCATGAGAAAAATGTTCCAAAAAAATGAAGGATTTCATGCATATTCAATTTTCATAACCGTATCATTCACATCTTTTTGAATGGGGGCCCATTATGTAGAGCTACACTTGGTGTGTTATTTCCTTAAAAATTTATTCATAACTCACATTTTGTTCAGTAGAGAAGAATTTTTTCTTGACTTTAAACCCCTCATCAAATGGCCACTGAGTCCTAGAAGCTTCCTCAATACATATGGTTGATTTCATAGACATTTTCCTTGAGATATATTTTATCTACGCATCTTCTGAAGTATTTGGTGGACATAATCACCCACTTATGGCCTACATTTTAGGGGGGGATTGATCATACTAGTGAAATTAGGACCCCATTATATGAATGGTTGATCCACTTGAGTTAGATTGAGAGTAACATCTGTAAGCCTTTGTTTACCTATGAAAAATGCAAAATTTTGAAATATTATTACCCATGCATAACATTCACTAAAAAATATAAGCCAATAATACCCAGATCTCATAAATTTGTTTTTTATGGTCTTAGGTGCAAAGTGACCTCATGTTGGTCCATCAAGTTAATCCAATAGCTTATTGATCTAATCAATTTCGAGACATCTCAATAAGATTCCATCAAGAGTCTTTCTATATATAATTCCATCTACAAGAATATATAGGATGGACTGCAATCTAAAATGTCTTCTCTTTGCTCTATGCAAACCTATAGAACACTCACCAGTTTCAAGAAATCTTACCATATACTATGTCCAATTTGATATAATAAAGATAATGTTATACAAGGATAATCTTTTAATGTAAAAACAACTTCTTATTCTTCTTAAATATTTGATGTTTAATGATCATATAATGTTCTTCCTCTTACCAACTTAATATCCTTGATCTCTATATCATACTCTATGACTTTAGTTATCCACCCAACCATTATATTATTCAAATACTTATTCTAAAGGAAGTACCTTATTATTGGATGTGTCACCATGACATGGATCTTTTCGTTAGAAAGTATATACCTACATTTTTTAAGGATTATAAATTCTAACACTTGTTTCTCAATATAGTTGTATCTCTCTTCATATCCTTCTAGTCCATGACTAAAAACTGCTACAAATTTATCAAAACCTTCAATATTCTTCTATATCAACATGGATGGGATGGTGTCAATGTTATAAAAACCATATAATAATAAATCCTTTGAGAAATCAAGATTGATCAACATAGGTGCTTGGGCTATAACTTGCTTCATAACCTCAAAACCAGTTTTTCCTTAGTCCAAATGAAATCTTGATGCATTTTCAACATAACTATAATAGGCTTTACAAGGTGGGAAAAACTTTGTATGAATATTGTAACAAATTTAATCTTCCCAATAAAACTTTCTAGACCTTTCTTGTGATTGAGAAAAGATAGAACTAATATGGCTCTCACCCTTTCAATATCTATAACAAGCCCATATTTAGAAATAACTTAGCCTAATAGCTTACCCTCACTAACTACAAAAACACATTTCTTGGAGTTTAGAGAGATCCCCTACTACATACTCCTTTAAAAAATTAGTCTAAAATGAACCAAGTGATCACCATAATTCTTACAAAAAATAGTTATGTCCTCAAGATATATTAACACTATTTCATTAATAAAACCTTAAAAATCCATAGCAATAGAACTTTGGAAGGTATCCATTGCATTAGTTATCCAAAATGGCTTTCTCTTATAGGAATATATGCCCCACTTAGTATTAAATATTGTCTTGTATTGGTATTGTTCCTTCACCAAGACTAGATTATATCCTATGTAACCGTTAAGAAGAAAGAAAAATTGATAAATTTTCACCACTTGAAGAATTTGTTGCATGGAGGGTAAGGGATAAAGTATCATTTTAATAAAATCATATTTAAATCTTTAAAATCTATGAATAATTTGATTTCTCCACTTTCTTACTCATAGGGACTACATTAGAAACCAATCAAGAAAGTTTGACATGGAATATGATTACTGATTATATCAACTTGGTTAACTCTTTTTTCATCAGGAGCTCAACCTTGGGATTTATAGGCCTTTGTCTTTATCTCACTAGCTTTCCATTTGGATCAATCTCTATTGCATGTTATGGTAATATAGGATAAAATATTTTAATATCACTATATTCCCAAGTAAATATATCATAAAATTCTCTACACCACTCAACTTAAGCAACTCTCTCATATCTAGTATGAACCATTCCAAGGTTAAGAATCTTATATATGAAGATAGCCACTCTTTCATGATGTTATTCATTGGTATAGATACTCACCTTCTCCCTCCTCATTTGATCATTCTCATTCAAGATGAATTCAAGATTTATCAACCATTTTCTAATTTTACTAGTTCTTAATTGCATAATTTAATGCTCATAATGATGTTGCAACTTAGCCTATTTTTTAAAAATTTACCTTCTTGTTAAATGAAGCATGATATTTTCTTGTCACTCTAAAATACCTACCAATTAAAAATGTTATTTGATGTTGATGGTCCTAACACAAACTTCATATGAGGCTATCCTTTTGAGTTCTTCACATCATTATGGATGTCAAATTGAGCTCCCACTTAAACTAACCTAACGTCATGTTGACTTTTTTCCCTTGGAACTAATTAGATGTTGAAGGCTTGAAAGTATTCAATAAGGTCCCATACCCTCTACTTTTAAGAATTTAATAAAGGATTCTTGACTACATTCTATTCCTTCACTTGATGGATCACCAACTCAATATCACCAAATAATTGAAGTTGTTTCACTCTCCTCTTTCTTTCCCATTGAATTCCATGTACAAGATCCTCATAGTCAACTGTATTACAATTCCAATTGAAATGGAATTTGATTTCAAAATAGTAGATTTTATTTAAATGACAAATTATCATGATACATGCCCCTAATCCATTATTACTTATTAAACCATCAAACAACAATTTCTATAGACCCTCACTGTCTTCACTTCACTTCAAAAATTCTAGTATACTTGCCAGTTCTTCATGCAAATATAAAACACATAAATCAACTTCTTTAATGCCTTTGTAAGGATCAAACACATGATTTTTATTTCCCCACTAATCAAGGAAAAGGTATAAAATATCATCAATAAGTACAACCAATTATTAAACTAGATACTAATCAGTAGGATGATCATCATCATTAATTATAGTAAAATTCATATTTGAGATGTTTGGATTGTATAGTTCAATATAATACTTATACATTGGTTTATAATTTATTGTAACCTTAGTACCATATCTAGTCCTAAAATCCATATACGACCAATTAGAGGACAAATAACCCCCAATCTTGGTAGTGAAGTTTCTTGCCAAGCGTAGGGAAAATTATGGTGGAAAGTATAATATAACATCTTGAGTAATATAAAAGTTAGGACAAGCATAAATTTAAGATTCAAACCTTTGATCTCACACATAGTCTTGGTAGATAATCCATCTAATTGCAATACACCATTAACATTAGGCTTGTAATTTAGGCCTAGTTTATCAACTATCTATTTTGGCATCATAGAACTTATAGCCCTACTGTAAATCATGTAATTATGTACCAAAAAATATCCATTGATCATTTAAATATAAAAGGGAAGAGTCTTGTCCACTTTATTTGGATGTCCCTCATTAGTCTTGGATGTATTTATGAATAATGTAGCTTCTTTTCATGTTGATATTTATGAAAATCTGGGCTTAGACAACTCTTCTAGAAGCATGATCATTTGCCTAGGAATATCCAATGTGTCCCACATAGAAATTCTCACATGAAGCTTCTTCATTTAGTCGAGAATGTTGATAAAAGAGCCACCAACCCTTGGTTGTCCCTTAAGGGATATGACATTGTTTAGAGCTTGCATAGTTTTAGGTATGAAATCACTCTTTGCAATAGGATTTTTTTATGTTTATTGGGCCTTAGAGGTTGAATTAGGCTCCTTTATTCCTTGAGACATAGGAGGATTCATGACTAAATTCTTTATTATCTTTAACTATCCTTCTCTTTGACCTAATATTAGTTTCTATAGAGGTATCAACAACCTTACTTGTACCTCCCAACCGATTGACTACACACCAATCTCCCTCTTGTCAATTTACCATTGTAGAATCTAATTTAACTTTCTCTCCATTATATATCAATTAATTTGGAACAACTTATTTCATATAATGTATTTATCCATTTATGCCATATAATCTTTATTAAATACCTCATTTCGATTGGTATCTTGATCATGGCAATGATTCCATTAAGATGACCAATCATAATCTTACATATGTTTGATTTGATTAGGTACTAGACATATAGAGGTAAAGGGAACATTTGGATTATAACTATTATATGATCTAACATTAGTAGCCTGCTTATTTCCTTAAGAGTTATCTTAAAAAGGTTGTCTACTAGGATGATAGGACTAGTCTAACTAGTATGGAGCTAATAAGATATATAAGACTAATTTTTTTATCTTTCAATTAACATAACCTTGTTTTTAAGAGTCTTGAGAAATACTTCAACCTAACATGTTTTATTTGGTTGACTATAAACAACTAATTCGTGATCAGTTAGTGTATATGAGCAACAGTTGGAGTAGGAGGTTGTATATTAGGAAATAATGGTAGATGGGTGTTGTAGAGATATCTATAGATAAGATAAGGTTATTCTCAACCTTAATGATAATATCATAGGACTCGAGTAAGTTTTCTCTTCCTATAGATCAAATCATGATAGATATATCATTATTTAAGGATTTGAGATAGTAAAGTAAGGCATAATTTAGAGTGGGACTCATAAGAGATGGAATCCTATCCCATGTTTTTTGAAACATAGAATTTATGTCTTGCATAAAATATTTTGGGGCTCACTTGTTGGTGGTTAATTACTCAGTTAAATATAAATTGTCATTCTTGTCCTCAAACCTCTTAATCAATTTCTCTCCCAATTCTTCCCATGAATCAAGTGAGTTAGGATACAAGGTCCTATACCACTCTAAATCCTTACCCTTAGAAGTGATTACCAATAACCTAATGGACACATTCTCTTGATTGATATTATGGATATTGCATAAATTAGACATATCTCTAATTTACTCAATGAGAGTAATAGTGTTTTATCCACTAAAGTAAGGGACACTCTTAAGGGTTGCCACTAGGATATCATAATATTGTGTAAGGTTTAGAGGAGATCTACCATTTATGTCCACCAAAGGTAGCTTTCCATCCATTCTAATAGATTTAGGAAAACATGGATTATATTGGAAATCGAGTTTCCTTCTAGGAGTCTTTGTATAAGTAAGAGTATGAAGGAATCTCTTTCTCTTGATACAAATTATAGGTGTATCAACAAACTCAAAAGGAACACCTTTAGAATTTAACCTTATAGTTACCTTTGGTGTGAAAATTGAATTACTAGTCAACAACCAAGAGGTAAAAACTTTTTGGAGTTACTATATGTTGCATGAAGGAGGTTATTAAAAGTGTAAATTTATCAAGACCATAATCAATAAATGAAAATCTTGTTAAAATCTTATCCCACCAGGCACACTAGAGCTATTATCACTCTATTTTTCACCCCTAGGAAGGTTGGTCAAGCCTTCCTAATTAGATGATATCATTGAATCACTTCTAGGTTGTGGGTGGCCTACTTGGTGAAATGAATTTCTAGGTTGGACTAGATCCCTTGATGCTTCACCTAGAACTAAAAATAACCTACTGCAATTGCAAACAAAAGGGATATAAAAGGAAACAAACTATTAATAAAACATAGAGTTGATGCAACAAATATAGTTCCTTCTACTTGTCAATGCTTGCACTATGAAATTATAAGACTATAATCTGAATTTAAAAACTTAAAGATATATCCTCCCACACATGTGATTATATAAGAAGGTTATGGATAGTACAACAATTGAGGTGATGAATCAAGAGGCCTACAAGAAGACAATAATGGTATTTCAACACTTGAACTTAATAAACCATTTGTACACTTCATATGACCTGTGGAAAGATGACTAACTCACATTAAGGCATGAGTGTAAAGGACAAATGAAAGGAAATAGTTAAATTATCTCTGATATTCATCACCAATGCATGTCAAAGTCACTAAATGGAAGACCCAAAAAGTATTACTCAACTTTATTTTTATTTTTAAGGTAATATTAAGTATCAAATTTGGTAGGGTTTTAACATACACGTTTAGAGGTTACAACAAATTCATTTCAAGGTCTTATTTATAAAATAAAATAAGGGATAAAAGGAGATAGGATAAAGAGACAACTCATTAATTATCCTTCATCATAAAATTAGTTATAAAATAGAAATAAAGTGACACCAAGTCTATTTGGAATATGCTATCATCCTATTCCTTAACCTTATAGGGAATGTCTTGGTGAAATTCTTCATAAGGAGTGGTGTGGAATATTATCTTGGAATATTGATTCTTTATTCAATTTAATTAAATCTCTTTGGAGTTACACATTGTCTAATTGACACTTTTTATAGTTGAGAACCTTCTAATCTAACCCATGCCTCTTGAAATGCTTCCCCTTCGTGTGATATTTTTATTTAAACTTGATGGATTCCTTTCATACTCTTTCTTGATATCACTATCTAACTTTGAAAATAAGATATAATTGTGTTATTTAAATACCTCCATCATGGATTGATACTACATATAGGTATTCTATTAGTTTAAAGATGCCTTGTATGAGCATTGATGATCAACTTGTAGTTGATTCTTCATACTTGTTTGACAAGAAAGTTGCAAGAGGCCTTTATACCTAGAAGCTTCAAGTAACCTTGAGTGTAAAGAAAATATTTTTTTCTTATATTTCATGAATTTTGAAATCTTGCATAGGTGACATTATAGGCTCATTAAGGTTTTTTGAATGTTTCTTTGATCTCTGAGGTCTTGAAACGAATCTACTTTATACATTCTTGATGCAATAGTATTTGTTAAATAATTGTAACCTTAGTTCATATTAAGTAAAACCCCCTACATTTTTGGCATTTATTAGTGACCCCTAGGTTTGTAATTGTCTACCATGGTCATTAATTAGGTCATACAATGCATTTCAATCTTTTGTCATTTTGTCTAGTTGGTTTCAAGTCCTTTTATGTCACATTTTGGGTAATTTTTATGGAATGTACAATTTTACAGAAGATTAAAAGTGTATCAAGAGCTTATCTAATGTACCAAGTGTTAGATAGGTGTCAGATAATAGTTTTGAAACTAAAAAATGTAGGTTTAATGTCTCAAAAAGGATATCAATTGCAAATAGGGCAGTTTTAGTTAGGTAAATGGACTACATAACCCATATAGCACATGGGGAGGGTTTTGGAAGGTGTTTTGATAAATGTATAGGAATTTCCTAGGCTAAATAGGCTTTGAAAAATACAAACTTGAACAAATCTAGTTTCTCTTTCCTATCACTCCCTTGGGCAGGTCAACAAGGTCAAACAATTTTCATTTAGTGTGAATAGTAAAAGTAGATTTGGAGTGAATGCATTTGGTTGATGAATGTAGTACTTATGACCCTCCATTTCATGTTAATTTTCTTCATATTAATGGGATGTATGGTATGAACACTAAACCACCTACATAACCCTAATGGTTTTAGTTTCTTCATCCAATTATTATGGTCTATGTGAATCAAATTATGTGCATAGTCTTTCAGAGCATGTTCATACTTCTAAAGTTATTTTAAACTAGTATTTCACATATTAACATGAGGATATAAGCATGAGTATATCTCTTGTACAAGGAGTGAGCACTAATGGTCTGCAGAATATGTATTAGTAGTTACAATGTGTTTCATCTTGTAGGAAGGGCTTAAAATCAAGGTAATATGTTGGTGTCAATCCCTCAAGGCATGAATGATCATATTCTCCATTCAAGGTTTGATCTAAAAATAATCATTGATAAAAGGCGAATCCATAAAGATAAATAGTCTTGAAACATGGACTTACAAGTTGCTACATGGAAACTAATCATGTCCAGACCTAAAATGGAGACCAAAACATACTTAGAAACATTGGAGCTGATTTTCACACCTCAAGAAAATTCATGAATTAAGAAAATATAATTATGTGGGTGATGATACCATTACTTAAAAATATTATTATATGGAGAGATAACAAATTGAAAACTTTGTGGAGGAGATGATTTACCTTAATCTCAGTAAAATAGGATTTTGCCTCACAAAGTAGCATCTCATGTTGAATGTTAATGAAGTCTTGGTAGGTCTAAGTGGCTTATTTATTGGAGCCTAGAACTATAAGTAACATATAGTTATAAGAGGAAATTATTAATTAAGGATAAAAGGATGGTAAAGTGGGGTTTCAATTAAGTCAATTTTTTTAGGGAAACACTCACAAAATATAATGCCTTTGAGCCCATATGAACTTGTATCTTGTAAATGACCTATGGTCCTGATGGTAATGGTATGAGATCATGGTTTAAAGGCATGAGATGATTTAACACATGTATAGAATGGTATAATGAATTAAATAGCAATAAAATAAGTGAAACATAAAAGTCAAGTATATATAACCATTTATAGGAGTATCTCATATTCCCTAAACAACATCTATAGTTTGGTTCATATCGTAGACCTATAATATTTTGATGGTGAAAGATGATTTCATGATCTTAAGGCATGAAATGAGATAAAAAAAAAGGTATGATATGATCTAAATGACCTTAGAGGGAATAAAAAGAGTCTAATTTAGTTCTCAAACACTAATCAACACCTATAAAAATCTATTGGTTCCTCCTAAATGAACATCTATGGTTTACCACATCAAAGACTAGTCTAGACCAATGAAATGTGCAAGTTTGGTGGTAGGTAGAGTTTTAAAATGGAATTAGCATGTAAAATTAACTCTCAATTTTATATTCACATCTTTATAATACTATCAATTCAAATATTGACCAAACTAGGGTTTTGAAATTCACACTCAATCATCTACAGTTTATAATAGTCACGCCTCTAAAAGATAGTTTTGGGATTTTGAAGGTTTAACAGCTATAGAAACATGACCAAGGATTGAAATTTATTACATAATTTTGACATGATTTTATATAAAAGTACATGGTCTTAATTAGACCAGACTAATAGAGGAAGTGTCCTCTATTTTATCTCAGATAGAGGATACTCCTCAGTCCAAACAACTTGTAGACATAATATGTGAATGAGGAAAGAATGAAATGAGGATTATTAAGACACTATGGGAATATGTTTAGTGTTAAATTTAACGTAAATAGAGATGAAAATGACATACAATCACTAAGATCATGCATAAGTGGTCAAATACTCAAGAAACACAATCTAGGACTATTAGGCCTAAAACTGAACATGGACCCTAATGGATTCCAACTTCACTCATAACACCATACGACCTTCAACAACACTTTTATAGCCTTTACATGAGAGTATATAACTAATAATAACCTCCAATTTAAATAAAACGGTCTAGGATAGGTCATTTTGGCCTAATTTGATCTCAAGGATGCCAATAATACCATAAGGAGCTTGAGGAGTCATCTTCTTTTACTCATATATATATGGAAAAAATTAATTTTTCCTCAAGTATATATTAATAGTTTATGGGGGTCCTATACTTTATGAATCATCACTAAGAACCTAAACCACCAAAAACCCTTATAAAACCCTCTAAAAAATATGATGGATAAAAAATCAATGGAAATGCATCCAAGAGGATTAAATTGACCTATAAACTTAACTAGATCTATTTTTCACTCTTTCAAGCTCATCACAATCAAATTTTTCCATACAATCACTTGTACAGACAAACCTAATTCAAGGATTCTTGCAAATTTTAAGGTGTTCTATGGGTACAAAAGGGAATAAGTGAATGGAAATAATTGTGGAAGGTATTTATAGAAATTTAATAACTCATTATACTCAATTTTTACTTTGGTTATGCATGAAAATATCTATGATGGTTGGTCACTACAAGAATTCTTGAGTAGGATAATAAGAAACAACATGACTACATATGTTTTAGATGTGAAGTGTGTGTCTTGAATATTTTAAGGTCTATTTTATAGACCATATGACAAATATGTTTGAATTAGTTTTCAAACACTTCTTCAAAAAACCTTAATTAACAACTATAGGTCACTTAAGAGACAAGTTGTAAGGTCTAGGCCTAAAAGACTAGTTACTGACTTGAAATAGTGAATAATAAGTGGGGTAGAGAATTTCATCTATTGAGAAGTATATAATGTATTTTAAAATATTGTTTCTATATTCCCAAGTCATATTATCTATTTTAATGACTGGTAAAATAATTATGTTTAGTTCTATACTCATCATCAAGGTAGTTTCAAAGAAAGAAAATGAAGATCTCTATGCCAACCTCAAGGAAGGTGTCATGCTTCAGATGGACATTTTTACAAGACAACTTCTTAACAATTAATTCACTTCATTATATTATATTTTTATTGGTTTCTAAGTAGTTACACTTGGCCTTGTGACTGTGCAACTTCTCTTTTTCTCTCCCTTCTTCTATGCTATATATATGCAAGACATTTCGGCATTGTAAACTAATCCAATAAAGATTTAATATTTGGTTTTGAGTTCATAACTTATTTTCTAGGTGTGTGAAGTAGTGCGTAATGGAATGACAAGTGATAACTATCAACCTTTATGTTCTCTTTACTTTTTCATATTTGACAAAAATAGTCTTCTCTCTAATAGGTCACATGGAGTGCAACTAGTGCATTTTTATATATCTAAGTGTAATGAATAGAATTAGTGTCTACAATAAGACATTTTGTCCATCAACCTTGATAAGTGAAATGCATATGGCTTTCATGTTTGAAACACTTATGTTAGAGGAATCTAACAATGTTGAAGCTAATTTTTTTAGTCATCTTTCATAGTACAAGGATATGGTAGTCTATTGGAGATAAATTTGTTGTATCACCTCTTTTGGATAGTTAAATTTTATTTTCCCTCTATCTCTTTTCATCCAAATAATCAAGTAGTGTAGGTGATAATGTATAAAATACTAACTTAGGGAGCTAGCCCTTAAACCTAGAGGTTTACCTCTTATATAGGCAACCCACAGTCCTAGAGGTAAGCCAATGTTTCACTCAATTCGGAGGAGGATTGAAAAACCTCTCCAAGGGTTCAATACTGAGTGACAAGAGTTCTAGCACACCTAGTGGGACTATTGTCTCAAGTACATCTTATTAAGGTGAATGTTGGTCTTGACAACATGACAACTGAATACATGTGTTCTAATAAACATTTGGTGACTCCACTAAAGGTAATATCTAGTTATAGGAAAAGTTTTTTTATTATATTTATTCATACTTCATGGTCCTTACTAGGTCAACTACTGGTAGATGTAACAATCATATAAATTCACTCCCTCAACCTGTACTTCCCCTTGAAGTTCAATATCCTAAACCTATCTTGACATTTGAATATCAATAAGACTTTGAAATCCAAGAAGAACAAGAGAGTGAAGAGGAAATTGAGGGTAACATGTCTAGGCAACATGATTTCTTTCCCTTCAATACTTAAAATCTTATACACCACAATGCCTATGATGATATCCCTCCCAATGCCACCAAGAGTGTTACCACTTTCAATAAGGAAGATCTAGTTACCCCAAGTGATTATATTATCGACATTTTAAACTTTTACATTTTCCATAATATCAGTGAAGTTAAAATTAAATTTAGATTACATGCGATGTATCCCAAGGGAAAATCCTTTGATTGGTATAGAATATTTCTAGAAGGATGTGTCACCACATGAGATGAGTTTGGAAAATTTTTGAATCAAATATTTGAAGATAAAAGTGACCACACATCATTCATTTATTAGTTGAATGTGATTCAAAGAGGTCCTAAAGAAACTATGCATGATTTAAATTAGAGTGTTCAAAGAACATGTTATAGGTTTACACCTCCCATGAGACCCCCTGTATGTCTTGTTTTCCCAACACACCTAAGAGCTATTGGGATTGATAAAGATGCCATTTCAAAGTCCATGGGTGGGTATGCTTTTCTTGAAGCCTATGATATAGCCATTAGAGTTGAGAATGGTTTGATATAAGATGGTAAACTCCCTCCAAAAGCATCGATTTTACCTAACATGTCTTCCACTTCTTCAAGTGTTTCTCTAATTCAAAGTTCAATAAAAAAGTATAGATCTACCCTAAAAACATAAAAAGATACCATTAATTGGGAAGAAAGATCTAAATTCTTAGAGGCACAAGTTAGGTAACTAAATCTACAATATGGATTTCATAAAACCCCTATTCCTATCCTACAAAATAGATTAGATTACCACCTCATCAATATGGTCAATTAGGGGATAAGGGAAACTTAACTTCAATATGCCACCTAATACCTATAATCCAAACTCTACTCCCAATATAAGAGCCATGGTTCTAGTCCATAGTATCTTGGTTCAAAGATAAGAATGGAATCCTCCAATACAACATATGGATGCTAATTAAGGTGAAAGAAATATATTTTGTAGCTCAAAGATGACCCACTCAATAATTGATAATAGAAGATGAAAACTTCATGCAAGTAAAAATAAATGAAGGATGTCAGCCTCAAAGAGTGAGCCTAACAAACTTTCAAGTAGAATATAATCTCATCTTAAATCAGTGTTATTTAGTTCGATCCAACACAATATCAAATATAATAGCCTTAAGATATGTTCAAGACGTTGAAACAAGTCCAAATAATCCTCCTCCAATGTAGCAAAGTTTGAATAAAAATGTGGCAGCCTCTAGAACTCCTACACATCTTCAAAATCTGAATGTGGGAAAGGTGACACAATGTAATTAATTGACTCAAACCTAAGTCATTTTATTAGCTTGAAAAATTAAATAAAAGGTGAGTGTTCCTTCTATTAATATAATTGATACCTTGTAGAATGCTAAGACTAATATATCTCTTTGGGAAGTGCTCCATATGCCCAGTCAAAAAGAACTATTTCAAGAGTAGTTGTCCAAAATCCACATCAGTCCTCAATCATAAATAAATGGTGGTATAGCATTCACCGACACTATTACTCACATTAATTAACACTCCAAAAAATATGAAAAACCCACACATTTCTAATTACACTCATTATGGGAGACAAGCTTGATCATAATTGTGTTGTGGATAGTGAGGCATGTACTTCATTTATGCCCAAAATTATTGTAGACAGGTTGGGCTTAAATTATGAGTTTTATATCAAGGGAGTGTTTTAAATTTTTGGGACACCAAAAAGTTAGTGGGGCTCATAAAAAATTTGATAGTTTTTTTGAATGACTGACCAAGCTTTCCAATCCTTCAAGACATAGTGGTGGTAGATATTCTTGTTAACTTTTCTAGTTTACTATCAAGGGACTTCAGCACCAACATAGGATTATATATCTAAGATTATTTCTCTTTATTGACCTTTGAAACAAGGTATGGATAAAAGGTGGCTATTATAACATAATCATTGGGCAAGTTTCACATTGAGCCATATATAAAAGCAAGTTATAATTTGAATTGTACCATCAATGATCAAGAGTATGTTATGGATGATGGAGCATCTCCCAAAATTGAAGGTATCTTTCATTTTTTCCTAGATGCATATGGTGCTAAAACTTATGGAAATGAGACATATACATTCATTGAAGAGAAATACCTTGGCACATATATCATCCATGATGAAGGTGATGAACATTCTAAGGTAAGCCTTGATAATTCTTTTCAACAAGATGTTGAGGTTGATTATCTTATTCATATGCATATTGATGATGTTTTAAAAGTATGGTAAATCATGATAATGAGGAATACAATGCCATTCTGCCTACCTAAGATGGAGTAGTCCATGACTATGACAACCATGAAGAAGAAGATGCTATATGGCATCAATTCCATGACATAGTTCAAGAGTTTAAACAATTTAGTAAGCCAACTCCCCTTAATAAAAAACATGACCATAATATTAATATTATTTATGAACCTTATAAAAATGAAGGAGAGTGTCTTATTTAACATGATAATGAGTGTCAATCAACTATTAAGAAAGTTTCAATCATGAAGGACTACAATGAAGCTAAGGAAGAAATGTGTGTGGTTGAGGAGCAGTACAAACCTCAGTCTCATCTTGAATAACTTCTAGAAATTTTGGAGCAATAATAAGACAAGATTGATGGTTCTAGACATCAAGTGAATCATGTTCTAAAATAAGGTGAAGTTAGGACAACTTGCATGTCTCCTAATGATCAGACTATGGAGTGACAAGTGGACATGATAGAGGTCAAGTAGACTGCAAACTCAAACAAGCCTCTTGAAAATCTAGATGTAGTGTTCATGAGAGATCCAAAAGACACACTTGTAGTCAATAGAATCTCCAAAGATGGTAAGTCATTTGACTATTTCCTTAATAAATCAAAAATTTATTCATTGATAAACATACATCATAGGAAGGTTTGTTTTTCTAGAGCAATGGTGATGCTAGGAGCATTATTTTTTACCCTAGTGGAAGCAAATAAATTTTTTTCTTCACCTCAAGTGTTTTGAGGTATTTTACATAGTAAGATAGGTTTGTATTTTCCTTTGAGTTTGTTGTGTGTTTCCCTAAGTGTTGAGAGTAAAAGTGTGTGTTTAGGTATCTTCCTTTGTGTATTTGTTTCCTTTTTATATTTGGTGTCTTTTGGTGGTTTTTTCAGAGGCATATCAGTGCCAAATTTAGCATATAGGTGACTTCATATCCCAATGGATAGGATAAGGTAATTGTTCCTTAACATAGCTATCACGCTACCCCTTATAAATCACTAAAATGTTGACTAATTTCATCCCGAAGTCAAATTAATTCAACCCCCCTACATTTTAAAACTTATTTAGGGCCCCCTATGTTTAAAATTATCCCCCATGGTCATTAATGAGGTCAAATAATGTGTTTTAATCTTTTGTCATTTTGTTTAGTTGGTTTCTTGTCATTTTATATCACCTTTTGTTTCATTTTTATGAAATGTATAGTTTTACACAAGAGGAAAAGTGTGTCAAGTGGTTATATAATTTACCATGTGTTAGATAGCTCTCATATGGTAGTTTTGAAACTAAAAAATCTAGGTTCAACATCCAAGGAGATCAACCAAAAACATGGTAGTTTTAGTTAGTTGTATAAACTACATAACCCATATAGAATTTGGGGTGGCTTACGGAAGGTCTATCGATACCATTAGAGGTATTTCCTAAGCTTAAGAGTCTTTGATAGATTAAAATTTCATAAAAATTAGTTTCTCTATCCTATCACTCTCTTGGGTAGGTCAACAAGGTCAAATAATTTTCCTTTAGTATGGACATCAAAAGTAGAGTTGGAGTGAATGCATTTGGTGGATTAAATTAGTCCTTATGGAATTCCATTTCATGGTCATGGTATTTATATTTATGTTTTGTAGGGTATGAACAATCACTAAGACTATCAACCCTTCAAACTACTTGCATAGCCCCAATGGCTTCAATTTCATCATCTGATTGTACTGGTCTACTAAATCAAATGGTGTGCATAATATTTCAAACCATGTTCATAATTATCAAGTTTTTTTCAAATATATTTTCACATGTGAACATCAAGAGATAATAAGGATATATATCTTATGCAAGGAGTGAGAACCAATGGTTTGAAGAATATGTTTTGGTACTTACAATGAGTTGCATCTTTTATGAGGAGATTCAAATCAATGTAATACATCGGTTTTCAAAACCTCAAGGCATGACTTATCATATTATCCATTAAATTTTTTATATAAAAATAAATTTTTATGTAGGTTAAATCCATGACACATCATATGGTCAAAAAATCTTGAAACAAGCACCTACAAGTTGATACATGGAAATCAATCATGTCTACACCTAAAATGCAAACCAAAATTGGAGCTTGTTTTGAAACGTCAATCATATTCATGAATCAGGAGAAGATTATTGTGTGTATGATGAGACCATTACTTACAACCAAATTTATATGGAGAGCTATATAACTGAAAATTTTTTAAACGAGATGATTTACCTTAATCTCTCTGAAAGAGGATTCTGCCTCACAAAGTAGAATCTCATGTTGAATGTTGATGAAGTCTTGGTAGGTCTAAGTGAGTGCTTTGTTGAAACCTAGACCTAAAATTAAAATATTGTTTCAATATTAAATGACCAAGTCAAGAGAAAGGAATGGTAAATTGGGGTTTCAATTTAGTCAGGTTTGTAATAGGAGCACTCAAAAAACACATTGCCTTTGAACCCAAATGAACCCATAGCTTACAAATAACCTATGGTCTTGACGACACCATGCATGGTTACAAAGAATGATATGATTTCACTCATGTATGGAATGGAATAATGAATTAAAAAAGAACCAAATAATTGAAGCATAGTAATCAATTACATATCATGATCTACAAGAGCATATCATATTCCCTAAACAACATCTACAGTTTAGTTCATAATGTAGACCTAGAAAACATCAATCGTGATAGATGGTCACATGATCCCAAGGAATGAAATGAGATTGAATAGGTATGAGATGATTCCAATAACCTGATATGGAATCAAAAGATTCTAATGCAGTCCTTGAACATTGATCAACATCTACATAAACCTATTGGTTTGTCCTAAATACACATCTTTCATTTACCATAATTATAGACAAGTTTAGACAAATGAAAGATGAAGTCTTGGTGGTAGGTAGAGGTGAAGCATGCAATGGTAATGTATATGTCACTCTAAAATTTACATTCAAATATTCATAATATTCTCAGAGCAAATATTGAGCAAACTAGGTTTTTGAACTTCACACTCAGTCATATATGGTTTACTACAGTCACACCTCTAGAAGCTAGTTTTAGGATTTTGAATATTTAAGGCCTCTATATACATGACCAAGGATTAAAATTTATTAAAATAATTCCTCGTGAGTTTATATATACATAAATGGTCTCACTTGGAAAAGACTAATAGAGGAATTATCTTCTATTTTGTCTCAGATAAAGGGTACTCCTTAGTCAAGACAACCTGTAGACATAATATGTGAATGAGGAAAGGATGAAAGGAAGAGTGTTAATATAACATGGGGATATGTGTAGATTTAAATTGAAGGTAAAAAAATATGAAAAATACCTAAATCCACTACGATCACTCACAAGCAGTCAAATCCTCAAGAAACACAGTCTAGACCTATTAGGCCTAAACATGAACATCAACCCTAATGGGTTTTAGCTTCACTCATAGCACCATATGAACTAAAAAAATAGTTTGTGAACCTAAAATGGATATTAGTGACTGATAAGAACCACTATTTTTCATAGAACATTTTAGGATTGGTAGTTTTGGCCTAATTTAGTCTCAGGAGTACCCAAAATACAAGCAAGAGCTTGAGGAGACATCTTCCTTTTCTCATATCTATATAGACAAGATGCATGGTTCATAAAATAGCAAGGAATAATTGAGGGGGGTCCTATAATCCAACTCAATGGGATTGGTTCAAAGTTTGAAAATCTAAACTTTATGAATCATCACTAAGAACCTGAACCACCAAAAACCATCCTACAACCCTGTTTAAAACTTGATGGAGAAATCATAAATGGAAATATATCTAAGAGGGGTAAATTGACTTGGAAACTGACTTGTACCTATTTGGTACTCTCCCAGGCTCCTCAGCATCTAATGTTTATGTACAATCACTTGTAGAGACAAACCTAATTATGGGTTTTATGCATGTTTTGAGATGTTATACAAATACAAAAGGTAATAAGTGATTTAAAATAATTTTTAAAGTTTTTTAGATACTTGTTATAACTTATTATACTAAATTATCATGTGGTTTATACATGAAAATATGTCTTCTAGGTTGGTCACTATAAGCAGTCTTGAATAGGATAGTGAGAAACAACTTGACTGCCTAAGTTTTAGATGAGAAGTGCGTGTCATGAATATTTTGAGGTTTATTTGATATACCAAAGGACAAAGAGGTATTAATTAGTTTCTAACACTTATTCAATGAACTATCATGAACAATTTTAGCTCACTTAAGTGGCAATTGTGAAGGTATAAGCCTAAAAGACTAGTGAGTGAATACAAACAATGAATGACAAATGGTGAAAAGAAGTTCAATAGATCAGGGGAATATAAGGGTTGTTATAATATTTTTTCTAACTTTCCAAGTTATATTATATGTTTCAATTGATTCTACAATAGTTCTGGTCACTCTATCAATTGATCATCATCTAGGTAGTTTCAAAGAAAG
The DNA here is from genome assembly GCA_037957365.1 of Torreya grandis. Lineage (NCBI taxonomy): Eukaryota > Viridiplantae > Streptophyta > Pinopsida > Cupressales > Taxaceae > Torreya > Torreya grandis. The sequence goes on from JARHVA010006086.1 coordinate 753,394, forward strand.
ATAATCAAGATCTCTATGCCAACCTCAAGGAAGGTGTCATGCTTCAGATGGACATTTGTAAAAGACCAGTTTGTGACCTATTTTTTACTTTATTATCTTTCATTATAACTAGTTTCCATGTGTTGACACTTGGTCTTGTGACTGTCCAACTTCTCTTTCTCTCTCTGCTCTCCTATTATCTATATATATAATCCATTTTTGCATTGTAAAATAATCAACACGTTGTATGATAAATCCCTATTTGTTATTATATTATATATTTATTTTAATAGAGATTTCCAATATGTTTTTAGTTTCATAAATTCTTATCTAAGTGTGTGAAGTAGTACATAATGGAATGACAAGTGATAATTATCTATCCTTGTGTTCTCTTTACTCTTTCATATTTGGCACAAGTAGTCTTCTATCTAACAAGTATCATGGAGTGTTTCTAGTGTGTTTGTCTATCTCTAATGGTAATGAATAACATTAATGTCTACAATCAAACATTTTTCTCATTCACCTTGATAAGTGGAATGTATATCACCTCCATGTTCGAAACACTTATGTTAGAGCCATCTAAGATGTTGAAGCTAGTTTTGTGAGATGTATTTCATAGTTCAAGTTTATGGTATTCTAGTGGAGATCAATCTAGTGTATCACCTCATTAGAATATGTTACTTTTATGTTCCCTCTATATCTTTTCATCCAAGTAAGTAAGTAGTATAAGAGATAAGCTATCAAAGACTAGTCTAGGGAGCTAGCTCTTAAACATATAGGTTTACCATTTTTATAAGAATCCAAAGGCCTAGATGTAATACAATTTTTCACTCAATTTGGAGGAGGCTTGAACAACCTCTCCAAGGGTGCAAGATTTGGTGACAAAAATACTCACAAACTTTCATTGAGTCCTGATAGTGACTTGTACATATGTTTTTACTGTGAATGTTTATTATATGAATTCTTTAGGACCAAAATACCTCTATCTTGGCTCAAGGATCCTTTTCAAGTCTTTAGGAAGACCTGTTGATTTTAAAACCCTATAAATAAACTTAGAAAGTAATTTTTCATGCCATTTTCCATACATTATTAGCTCACATGTGCCACTATATTTCTCTATCAGGTTATTAAGAGAATCATAGGTACCATTAAGCTACTTTTACAACCATTTAAAACCATTTTAGGCACATTGATAGATGATATTATTCATTGGGTCTCTTTAGAAGGTTTTAACAAGGTTTTTAAAGGTCTTAGCTTGTTAAGAAATGTTCATAAAGAACATATCCTTGATCTCCAAACCAGTAAAACTATATTTTAATATTGTAAGATTACTAATTATTCCAATATCCACATTTATCCATGCAAGTTATCCTCCAAGGTCCCACATGAAGGAATTAGGCTTCGCAAAAAAAGAGGCCTATTAGTGAACTTTTGAGATTACTATGTGGCCTAAAAAGTTTAAATGTGTTCGATTTGAGTTGAGAACACTCTTATAATTTTTTTACCACTTACCTTGACATTTCAAAATGGTGTCTTGAATTATTTGACACCTTCTACCCACTATAACATGAAATAGGCCATTACAAGGGTTTGTGGACAATCCTCTTGAAGTGACCCTAGTAGTCCTTATTTAACACTTTCACTATATTGAAATGAATTAAAATATGATATGATCTTCCACCAAAGTATTATCCACCTCCTTCTAAGTATTAATTATTCAAAATCATGTCCAAAAACTTACCCAAATCCCTCATGTTTTTATACATCGGCCTATAAGTTTTCGTTTATGCTTCTTGACTGCATTCTTGAGAGTGGGTCCTCTTCAACTAGTATTTTGGAATTTTTTTGTTCTTTATAGGTATTGGATAATTAATCCATTCTTAATTTAACATTATACAAACCTTATTTTTCAATTTCACTTGATACCACATGTGTGCTTTCTTGAATTCTACCTGTGATGGGCCTACAGGTGCATTCCTCTAGGTCTAGACTCCTTTTCTTGATGCTTTATCTTAATTGAGGTTAATTGGACAATAATGATATTATTTATAGTGTATTTAGTTTATTTGTGATCCCCCTCCATTTATATAATGGACTTGAGTTGAGTTGGATGTTCATTTGAAACCATCACGGTCATATTTTTAGCATCTCACAATCTTCTTACAAGATGTCCTCTTACTCCATTTAAATTTATAAAAATACATAAATTTACCTTTTAAATGAAATATAAATGAATTTTTAGGATCAGGTGGATGTGAATAACATGCTTGATGCATATTTATGGATGATAAACCAATCCCATATTGTTTTCTCCAAGATGACACTCAAGATCGTCATGACCCTCTTAGGTCTTCAATAGGCCTAGGACACTCTTTCAATCAATGAAGTTGATATGTCATGATATATTGTCAAGTACTACTCTTTAAAATTTATCACTACTTATTTCATTCCCTTTGCATTCTTATTTTACTCTCATAACTCAGACCTCATGTACACCTTGCCATTTTCTACCTACTTTCTTTAGACTTGCTTTTAGGTACTTTTTCCACATGACTTGGCTATTATAGTGATTTATTTTATTAATATATAACTTCAAAATACTCAACCACTAATATGAGGTCTCACATTACTTATGATTATTTTGAGACTCATCTCCACTTACAAACCCTACCTAGTTCATCGCAATCTTAAAAGTAAACCTATACGTGACTGTTCTAGTCTTAACACCTCATTCTTCCAACTCATGACCGAGGTTGATTATTTGGATGATATAATGGAAGGAAAAGTGATGTAAAATTATCCCATTAAGTTTAATTTCAATAAGAAAACATGCAATAATATCCAAAAATTTTGACATTCAAGTGTATAACCATAAACCATTGTCAAACATGTCACTATACCAATCTTTGTAAGTCATACCTATATTCTTCAATAAAGTTAGATAGATTATGATGATTTGATTTTGATTAATCATCAGTATGTATATTTAAAGTTGTGTTATTATTTTATCATTAGTGTGGCTATTTGAGTGATGTATTGAGATATTATTCCTTAGTGACAGGCTTGTAATTATTCATTCACCTAAGAAGCTTGTTCAAGGATATGAAGACCAAAGACCCTATTGATATATTTTATACCACATGATTATGTTTCTATGAGGATTTAGGGGTTGATATAATTTTTTAAATAATTTCTTAAGATATGGAAACATGCACAACCAAAACAAATCCTATATGTAGCTTCTCATCTAGGTCTGCAACTCAATCAAATAGACTTTTTTACTATTTCTGATGTTGGCATGTGACAATTAGATATTGAAATATGGTGTGAGAGAGATAATAAAGTCTTATATTATCTCCTAAAATCACCCATTTTCACCAAAAATCTTTAAAAAATGCCTTAAAAACATTCAAAACTGAACCTCTGGTATTTTATGTCACCTTTTTGTACATTAATTCCTTAGCGATTATTGATTAAACTAAGGGGATTGATTAGATAATTATTGATAAAAATTGTAGGGTAATTAGGGTCTCTCTCTCTCTCTCTCTCTCTCTCTCTCTCTCTCTCTCTCTCTCTCTCTCTCTCTCTCTCTCTCTCTCTCTCTCTCTCTCTCTCTCTCTCTCTCTCTCTCTCTCTCTCTTCTCTCTCTCTCTCTCTCTCTCTCTCTCTCTCTCTCCAAACCAATGTAAAAAATTTGACCATTTTAGGGATGCTAAGAACTTGATGGAGAAATTGAGAAAGTTTTCTTCCTTTCTGGATCTATCAATTCTTCTCAAGCATATATTTTAATCCTACTAGACTCATGATCTGATCTTCATTGGAAAACCTTAGAAATGAGGCCTTAATAGGCCCTTTTGTTTCATGAAAATTTCATATCTTGCCTTCCAACCCTGATGAATCCAAGAACTAGATGGCTATGAAACTTCTCATGACCTATACAGTGATGAAATTATGTACAAGATAGTTTATTATCCCTTTCCCTCTAAAATTTCATCATTATGTCTTGTTTGGACATTAGAAATGAAGAATGGATAGTTAAAAAAGTTTCCAAACATTATAAATCAAGTTTTAAAAACACTTAAGACAATACTTACAGTCTAGGTACATGTGTCATGACATTTAATAATGAAAAATAATGTGAAATACCCCTATATAATGACATTAGACTTTCATTTTTGATATTTCAAAATGAGTCTCACTATAACCTTATAATTTAGTATAAGAATAAATCAAAGAATACCTTAATCTTTCAAAAATATTTTAATTTCTCCAAAAAGGCTTGAAAATGCATTGTTTCCATCTTCTTCAATCAACTCTTTGGTCTATTATCTCATCTTGGAAAAATTTTCGTCCTAGAAGGTCATCATTCTTCTTCTTTGACCATGATTCAATATTGTACTTGATTTCACACTTAAACCATCAAATTGTAAAAATTACCTTAATCCATGCTAAACTACATTGAAGAGGCTTCATTCATAGACTACATTTAATGACTTGACAATGGGATTAAGTGATTTGATTCAACTTACAACTACACCACCCTAAATAACTCTGCAAGCTACCAAGAATGACACAATGCCTACTACCATGACAACAACATTACCATTAGAAAACATCTATGATGACTATCAACAAAATTAAGATCATTATGACCAAATTTTTTAATGTTACTCACATATCGTGGCCAATTTTGCCTAACAGGCTCTACCAAAAATAGGCATCCCTGCATGTTATTGGAGTTTCACTCATGCATGCATGTTTGTGTTTATTTCCATGTATGAAAAAATTAGGAAAAATAAAAAATTCTATGATATGGAAAAGGATAAAAATAATTGCCTACTTTTTAGGAAAGTTGAAACTTTTGAGTCCATGTAATATATAATTGGGAATATTTCATTTAATACAATTTTTAATTATCATAAAAAACTTGAGGAATGTGTCAAATTTATTAATTCCATTATTTCTAATATATCCATTATGTAAGCATTTTATTTTGAAAAATAGATTTCTCTTGATATTATTATACATCACAAAAAATCTTGTGCCATAAAGTTTCCATTTAATATTATCACTCAAGGTACTACTAGTAAAATAAAATAATTCCTTATCAATTAAAATATTAATATTGAATTTACATATAACTAACAATAATATACCATTATTATTGCTTGAACTAACAACTATTGTGTCATTTAATATTAGTGCTTTAATATTCCATTCCTCAATTCACATACCTATAAAAGAAATGAAATAATTAGAAAAGAAATAATTTTCAGTTTTACAATAATCTTTGAGATAAATTCAATACATTCTAATTGATCAAATGAGTCTCATATGATTAATGTTATTGATACATATTGATCAACATATATAAAAAGTTTGTACATTACACAAAAAAAAGATCCATAAATATACTATTCTAATTGATGATTTGGGTCATCTTCCCTCATACATAATATACCAATATAAGAGAGAATAAAAAATGGTTCAAACCATTATTAAATATTCAACATTATATTTTATATCATGAATAATGTTTCATAAAAAAGACTAATATTAATGCTAGGCAAGTTTAAAAAATGAACTATTAAATGTGAAATTTTTTGAAATTGAATATTACAATTTATTAGTCCTAAAGGGTATCTAAAGATTTCATGTTTGTTTAACTTCTGATTAATTTATCCCTTTTACACTAATTAAAATCTATTATTTTTTGTGTTTTGAAAAAATTGAAGTTTTTCAATAGTTAAGATGCACATTAGTTAAAAAAAAATGAAAGAATATATTTATCTATATTTTCATTAGATAAAATCACATACATGTTATTATAGGGTAGAGTGATGATGTAATGAATGGTACAAGTCTGACAGTACCACTACTGACAAGTCCAAACCACTATATTTATGGCCTATTAACATTAATATTTGAGAATAGTTTTTTACCTCGAATTAATGAACATATATTGAATAATTAAAATATCTAGATCTCTCCTACTAGGTGGATCATAATTCATAAATGAAATTACTTTTAATCTTATATTCTTGGTATTCAATTATGCATAAGGTTGAGAGACTTATATATGTGGCTTTGAAAATAGAGAAGGAGGCAATACAAAAGCTAATAAGCTACTGATACCAGAGTCTTGCACTGCTAGAGTGAATATTCAAGGCCAGTAACCATCTCAACATCAGTATTCCCAGGACTAATTCAAGCCACCATACCATCCTTTTGTTTGAAAAACTTATATTTATAAATAGCATCCTTTTTTTCCCTTGGTGTTGCTCCAGTTGGTCCTATTCTGATTGTTGGTTCAGATTCTCTTGCTAAGAGGGTAAGACTCATTTCATTAAAAAATAATCTTTCATAATGAAAAAAATAAGTACAAAATTTTACAAGATTAGAAAACCTCCTAAATAAGATTGTACCATGTCAAATCTATGACAATTCTACAAGACTATTATAATTCATGTTCATGGAGTTAATGTTTTGGAAACAACCAAATCATGCTTGACATTATCTGTGTCAAATGCCTTAATTTTTAAATGCCAACTATCATTAGAAAATATGAGCATTCAAAGATAAAACAAATTGTAATGCATTTTCTAGAAAAAGACCAGTATTTCTTGATTTTTAATTTGAAACCAAACAATAGAACCAAAATAACAATGAGAGCATTTTAAGTAAATAAAGGCATATGTTTATGAAAAGTAAATTTACTCAGCATACATTTTGGATTGATTGATTTATGTTAATAAATAATACCAAAGTTTGCCTTTTGACTATAACCCCTATATTTTTCTTAATGAAATTTTGATTTATAATCATTCGACAAGATTATTGTAATTCCTAGACATGGAGTTTTTCAACACCTCCAATCAAATAGACATCCAAGAGTGTTTCTTTAAAAATTAACTGAATGTCTTTACATCTTGTCAAAGATCATAAAAGCTTGCTTCCTCAAAGCTGAAGCAACCAACCCAGAAAGTCTTCCACATCTTTGACATTACTCATGCACTTGAGATTTAACTAGAATGGAGTCTTCATGAAGAAGGTTGCATAGTGGGTACATAAAAATAATTTGTGTATAGTTAAACACAACAAAAGTGGAAGGAATCTCTATGAAGGAGTTCAAACAGTTAACTAGACCAACCCTTGTCTTTGAAGGACATGATCGTCACTACCCAACTTCAACGAAGGACAAAAACATTCCCTAGCATCTCCAAGATAAATGAAACATTTTTTAGACTCACGAGGCAAGATTTTTCTATGCCATCTACTATTGTTCCTTAAAATAAATGTAAAAGTAAAAATAGATATTTCATAAACATCTTAAGCGGTATGCACAAAGAAGTAAATCAAACTAGGTTGTGGAAATCCTCTCACTTGTGGTGAGAGTAGGGGAAGAGTCTGGTCCATTTTCTAGATCTAGACTATGCCACACCATAATGTAAAATAATTTAAGGGTATGGTATACCTATTGATAAGATAAAAATAGATTAAAAACCCTACTTAAGGAATTTTTTTTTCCATGCTTTTTAATTAAACATGGGAGCCTAGAAACAAATAAAACATGGAAGACAATTTAGTGTGTTGGGAGATTAAGAATGTTGTCTATTCTATGTTATTAGATATTATCCTATAATTCTGCATCCTATGTTGATGCCACACAATAAGAAAGGTGTAGAGCACAATGATTTTTGACCTTGCACATATTAGTAGGGTAAAGTTAGTAGCCATGTGGAGCAATAGAGTATGAATGAAAAGGGACATCCTTAATCTCCCATCTTCATCAATTATTGCTAGATTCATGTTAATCTTAGTGAATACTAGAGCATTTCATAATGTTCAAAAATAGTTTTGATGAAAAATGAGGTGGAATCACTTGCAATCCATAGATCACATCTACATAGATAAAAACATTGTAGTCTTCCATTTAAATAAATGCCAAATAACCAATATGAATTATGCCATTCTTTTTCTAAATTTATAGAAAGTGATCATGCAAAATTAATAAATGAAGAATGAATGCAAAAAAATTAGATGAAATGCACTACTAGACATGTCAATCTTTACCTACTGAAAGTCAATTTCCAATCATTCGATTTTTTTAGAAGAATTTCAATAAAAACTTACTTTTTTTTAAATATAAAAAAAGTGTTAAACTCGATGTTTCTTATGACTATCCAAAAAACATTGCATAGAATTTACATATAAAAATAATCTAATGGTGATAATAATAGTTTGTTAGAACCCTAATCGAAGAGGGCCTTGACTAACCAATGAAATACAATACAATATATGCATTGATTAGTTGCCATATTTAACTAAATATGTCGATCAAGGTAGAAATTGAAAGGTATAAGGTATGATTCATAGTGAGGCAAAATAAACTATGCATTGTCTAATAGGATTTGCCAAGTCTTATAGACCAATTTAGTTTGAAGGACATTAAAAATCTTCATCTATTAATTATCAATACAGAGCCATATATGGCCAAATGAATAGTTTATCCACCATCAGTCCTTAATAAAGTCATTATCCTGCATGTCCTTTCTAACTACCCAACTCTAGTATATTTGAGTTGATTCCCAAGTGGTTAGGTCATTATTTATTACTATATATTGAGATGTGAAACTATTGGATGTCTAATTTTTTTAGAGATAAGGTAGTTCCTCTTATAATTATTTGTAATACCTAACTCATTAGGATTGGCTACATCTGCATCTGGTTACATGTGGGGATACCCTCCTAAAGACTTTCTCTGCTACTTTTGAACTTGGGAAAATACAATTTATAAATTTAAACATCTTGGTTTCTAACAATTAAAGATTAAAAAAAACCTTGATACATTTTGTTGTGTGGTACAATTATTTCTAGTCATGATAAAAACCTAGATTGTCAGCCTTGAATCTTATAGTTGTGGCTTCATGGGTTAGGTACAACAAATAAAAAGGATAAACAAAACATCCAATTCAAAAATTGAACCTTGTGTTATGAAACAAGTTTTTAATAATCAAGTAAAAGGATTGAAAAAACCTTGATATATTTTGTTATGTGTTGGAATTATTTCCAATCTTCCCACAACCCTGAACTGTCAGCTATGAATCTTATAGCTATGGCTTCATGGGTTAGATGCAATAATAAAAATGGATAAATAAACCATTTAGTGTAAAAATGAAGGCTTGTGTTAAGAAACAAGTTTTTAACAAGCAGATAAATTTATAGAGATGGCATCAAGACCTCAAATTCAAGAGATTCAAGGAATAGTGGTAGTTTTAAGGCATTTCTATTTCATATTTTTTTCTTTCTATACTTCCTAGATTTTAAAAGAAAAATTAAATTCATCCAATATGTTGATACCTATGAAATAATTAGAAGTACTGAACAAAACCTCTATTATTCCACCTAAAGGGCTTTGTGACCTCCATAGCTCTTTAATCAACTACATTATTCTTGTTCTTCTCCAATGTATTTTAGCAGCCACATGTGATTTCATTTCACATAAATGACCAAATGGAATGTACTTGGTACAATAGTGATAAATGTGATAACACATGGACTCTCATGTCATTCCCCAATGCAATAGTGAGAAAAGACAAAATTGCCATCAATATTTTATAGTTAACTAGTGTTTAGCATAGTATATTATGTTTTTTTCTAAATTTTTATTCCATCTTTCCATGAAAACAAAACTTGTTCACTTTATTTTTCTTAGAATACAATACATGTTAGCCAAATAACTCATCAAGTGTTTCACATGAAGTTAAACAACTATTTAACATGTAGCACTTCAATGCTAAACTATTTTTGTTGGCCCATTATGGTTCACCTCTTTTTTTTTTAAGTGGGATGATCCTTTAAAATTGGAGAGTCCTTCAAGTACCAAATTCCAATGTCATATTGTTTCTATCAAACTTATTACATAGTTTGCGTATTTTATTCAGTCATTAATTTATCGTATAATTCTATGATTACATTTATAGGGTTTAAAGATCCAAAAATTTATCAATATAAAAAAAATACATATATACTCTGTCATTATTTTACGTAATATGTATCTTGTAAAGATATTTTTTTGAAAATTATAGAAGAGTAATTGAACATGATATATCACAAAATATCATCAATAAAACCTTGCATCAATATAAATGGATTTAGCTCACATTATCCAACTTCTAGAATCTCATATTAATATTATGCAAGTACCCCTAGTGTCATGGCCTTGGATGATTCTTCCTCTATCAATAATTTTGTGTTGAAATGAACTATCTCTTGTGAAACACATGTATACTAATTAATTTCTCTAGTTAAACAATCAGTCACAAAGTATTTAAGCGATGGAACATATACTAGAGATAAAAACTATAAATGGTATGGTATTCACTCAAATGTAGAAGAGAGCTCTCAATGTGAGCATAGGAAATATATATTAAACTCACCTATTATGTCCATGTGGCACATGCCTTATATTTGTTTTTTAAAAAAAGGTCAGTTCTTTGTTGTTTCCTTAAAAAACTAAGCAATAAACTAGGAATGTTCAATTTTACTAACTGTCAAATCATTCTATCAGAGTTTATTTTTGGATCACCTTGATTTCACATTCAAATCATAGACTAACATGTTGTATTCTAGGAGAACATAAAAACTTCACTTGAAAGGTTACAATGAATTAATGGACATAGTATTTGATTTATGTAAATAACTAAGCATATTCTTGTGCAACAACTTGCTTGTAATTCTAACCATGAAATTGGAAACGCTTAAAAATAATGAGTATCAAATTATTTTATTGCAATGTTTGTTGCATTTTAAATATGAAACACTTCAATCTCTAAATATAAATAGAATGGGCATGAGTTGTCCATTAACACTACACATAAAAAAAACTAAATCAGCTACAACTACATATTATGTCCATGACAAAGACCTTAAAATCCTATTACAAAAAACCTAAAGCCAAAAAAAATAATGCTAATGCTAATAATACTAATGGTAATGTAGTATTTATCCAAATAAGAAAATTCAAATAAGAAAGAAATGGCTCACCATGAGTAAAATTGAGCATTCTATGTTCAAAATTCCAACCATCTAAATCATTAGCTTTATGTAAAGTGTTTTAACTTGATCTCTACAATCAACGATTAGACAAGAATTTACCTAATATTTAAAACCAAAATCACAAGACTTTTGTAAAATGATCTATATTTGTATTGAAATTGAAGGCGAAGAGGATATTGAGGTAGGAAAATGCAAAACTAGTAAATATTTTCAGCTCAAACATGTGAAGTTTTATTTGAGGAAGAAACGCTACCCCTGTGCAACAATGACCATTTTATGTTCAAATCCCATAAACATTCTGCAAAATTATAAGTATTTTTAAATTCTATTTCAAAATTCAATGATTAAAGCATAATTGCCCTAATTCCAGATATTTACAACACAAACATTGTGGAATATGCTCCATCTTTGTCTTGAAAATGAGGATTGCTTAAACTATTGTGAATTGAAAATGCAACACTTATAAGAATTTTTCATAAAAAAACTGAGATAGGAATCTCGAATGAAGAAAAGAATGGTTTTCTATTTGCAAGAATTAGTATTTAATTTTCAAATCACAAGCCTTTTGGAAAAAGCTCCATATTTGTATTGAAATTGAAATGAGCAAACACCAATGCCTATGTCTAGGATTTATATTCAAATCATTCATACCCAAATAATTAGCTTTTTGTTAAATGCTCTAACTTATTTTACATATTTTATAGGTTAATATATTGCATCCAACTTTCTTATTAAAAAACTAAATTACCACTAAAACAAAAACTTATAATAGTAATTATTATGACTTTTTTTGATATCATATGATATAGATAATAATAACACTTAAATATATATTAATTTAATAAAAAAATATATTCTCTTTTAAATTATGTTATAAATCTATGTTTGATGTGTATATATGGACATGTATAATTGACACACTATCAATTCTCTAAAAATTTAAACCTGATTGAGCAAGCATTCAAGAAAAATCTAAATCATCAACATAGTTTTTCATGTGTTTCAACTTATAAACTCTCCTGGGAAGTGATTATTAGTTGAATTGTAACTTTCTACCCTTATTGAAATGTTTAGTCGTTTGCTTCTTTCCTTAAATTCGCTTATTTTGAATATATTTTTTATAATAAAATAATTTTTCTTGATCATGTATGTTAAAAGAAATAAAGTTAATGGAAATGCCCCTTTCCATTTCATTTTATGATCACTACTAAAGTTTGATATACCACCTGCTAGTACTAATTTTTATAATTCATAAAGATTATCTTTAAAAAAGAAAATTGTATCCATTATTTTGGAATAAAGTATATATAAATGCTCTCTACTACACCATTTGTTTTTACTAAATATTTACACTGATATTCAATTATATTCTACCCCGTAGGGACTTGGCACATCGCGCCATTGTTAATTATGAAAGATATGCTCTATTTGAAATAATACACATAAAGAGTATATTCCCCACTTACGCTTCAAAAAACTAAAACTTTTTGAACTACTCTTTTGTTGCCGCGTGTGTATAGGTGAGATCTATTTTGGCACCGGTGACAGAGATTTTAGAAACCGAAATAAACTTCAATATTTGAAGTTGAATGAGGTTGTTGCATGGACCTGCCATGGCCACTAAAAAACAAATAAAAGTTTGCTTCGCTAACACGCTCTCTTGAGTGGGTAGTCAAAGATATTGTTGGTTGTTTTCTTCGGCCTTGGCATCGACATCATGTGGCACCGGTGGCAGCGATTTTAGAAACCGAAATAAACTTCAATATTTGAGGTTGAATGAGGTTGTTGCATGGACCTGCCATGGCCACTAAAAAACAAATAAAAGTTCACTTCGCTAACACGTTCTCCTGAGTGGGTAGTCAAAGATATTGTTGGTTGTTTTCTTCGGCCTTGGCATCGACATCATGATGTGTGCCATGCTCTGCTTTAACTCGGCTCGGACTACCACAGGTTCAAGTAGATCAATGAAATACAAACACAAGACTAAGGCAGGACCGGACGAGGACAACTTAAACCAACACTGGATTGAAAAACACTAAACAAACAAACTTTATCTTGGACGAAAACTGAGCTGAACAAACCCAGGATAGACATTCACGACTACGATACCAGATTGAAAGGTTATAAAAAATGAAATTACGGATAGAAACCTTGCATGAAAACTGAGTTGAACAAACCCAGGATAGACATTCACGGCTCTGATAACAAATTGAAAGATTATAAAAACTGAAATTATAAATAGAAACCTTGCATGAGAGTGCTACGAGTTTGCTACAACAAACAATGAATTTGATGTATAGGCAACATAAAGAAATTGAACATAGAATGAAAAATATATGCAGAGAACTTTCTATATGCTACAATAAGTGAGAATACTTTATCGAAGTGAAAACGCAGATAAAATAAATATTAAAATAGAAAAAGACTAAGGTGTATACAACTGACAGACGTGATAAAAATTCATACACAACAAATTATATTCTTATATTATTAATTGCATTTATCTTCGATGCTCAGTTACATACACATACGACGTGGAAATCCTTTTCGATACAGAGACTAAAATTACAATAGACCTCTTTGGTTTTCTCCATTATAACTCTCTATACACAACTACAAAAATGAGAAGATGATCATATTAACATAAATTCATTAATGAAGTCGTATACAATTTGATAAGAACAGGGGGATATTTCGTACAAAATATCCTTGCTGAACCCTTATTGTATGGCTAACAATCCCGAGTTGTCTGGTGAAGTTTTGTTCGGCTGAGCAACAACAGACCTAGAAATCTACACTGGTATGAATGTCTCGAACAACCCTGTAAAACTCTCTTAGGGGTTAAATGACATAATGATTAATGACGACGCGACGGTTTCCTTTTTCATGGTGGCTACACTGTCATGCATGTAAAACATGGATGGGAAACATGAAGAGTATTTTAGAGGTGCCACATAATGTTTAATGACGATATCCTTGACAGCCACGTCGAAAGTTCCAATAAATTATAATAAAGAAATAAAGTGGCCTTTGTGTAAAGAATAATATTTTTCTTGCCAAATGCCGATGTGTGAGGTGTGAGAAAAGACAATTTTTTTTTAAGTTATATTGTTCCCTAGCGTGGCATAAAAGTCCAAATATATTAAATTTATTAATTGTTTTTGTTATATATATATATATATATATAAAAGTTGTTTTAAAGGTGTAAGTTATATAAAAAAGAATGTATAAACATTTTTTTTTCATTTGTGTTTCAACAGTATAATATATTATATATTAGAATTTGTTTTAAAGGTGTAAGTTATATCGAAAAGAATGTATAAGTGTTTTCTTTTCATTTGTAAGTGTACAATGTTGGTACCCCTTAATATTTGAGAATTAAAGATAATAACTTTTTCTATTATTTGGGATCAATCGTCAATTGATCACTTTTATTTTCAATCGGTGACTCCTCTGCTATGACATTCACATTGTATCAACAATGATGCCTCCTTATGTATCCATTTAGTATGTACTTTGGAAAGGTTCAATACTCACATCAACCATAATGAAAGCAACAAAATAGACTCCATAACCACAATGTATTGTCCCCCAAATCAATAGCATTGCATTGTTGATTTGATCCGCATATCGGATGTCAAATCCTTCCATAATCAAATAGAAAATAGTCAATAAAAATTGTCACCACCATGCAAGTTACAAATCCCTTTGTAATGGGTATAAGTTATTTAAAATTCAACAACTTCTGTAAACTCAGGGCATGTGTATGATATAGGCCCTCTAGTGTATGATTTCACATGGAATACCGTGTCATTGCTCCTCATCATCACCATCCATCTTATATCAAAATCTTTGACCACTTGTAAGTTTTGTATGGCCTTACCCTTTATTCCATGAATATGACTATAGTGTTTCTATATATTCTTATCATGATGTAATTTTTCTAGGTATCAATATATTCACAACATAAATAAACATAAATTATAATAAAAATTGTGAAATCTCAATATCTTGTCTTTATATAATTGAAATTACAACATTGATATAAAATTGAAGTTACAAACACTCTAACTGTTTATGTTGCTAAATCTTTTATTGAATAGGGTAAATCTGAACATTAAAAATAATTAATTTCAATTGCAGATAACTTTTACTTATATAATGAATGTGATAACAAAGCCAATATTTTATGAGACGATCGATAATTGTAAATAATCCAGCGATAAATTTATACTTTGTATGGCATCGTTTAGTCTTTAATTCTTTTCTTTATTTCAGAGTGAACTATAACATGAGAGATAAACTTCAACGTAGTAAACAAATCAATTTTAACAACAATAAACTCTAAACATGTGAGGGTCCCCGTAGATTAAAGTTAATATTAATAAATATTATATGCGTTTACAAATCTGTTATTCTCCGAAGGTAGGGCAGGGCAAGACAACGCGGACCTGGGCTCTCGCTGTTTGTCTGGTGAGCCTTCACGCCTATAATCAACCTAACCTTGTATTATTTTAGCTTTCTTTTTGGACATGTAAGCTCCTACCCCTCCAAATGAGCAAAATATCTTTATTTTGCAGATTTCACAGTTTCGAGAATTGAACGGGAATTTGTGAATTTATTTGAGATTTATACTCGTTCACCGCCAAAACCATCCATGAAAACCCACAAACCGCCCTCTGCGAAAACCTAGAAATCGCTTGGCAAAACCGTTGAGTATTCTTTCTTTCTTTCTCTGTCTCTTTTTTTTTTTAAAAAGGGGGGGCCGGCGGGGCTTATGTGAGATGAATCTGAAGGGTTGGTGCCTTAATAGTTATGTTGGTAGTATTGTTTTATTAGTATCTATGTAAGGAAGATTATAATACATGTGAATATTATTTGGATGGTTTTTTGAAGTGTGTTTATATCTGCGTAATTATTATTGGGTCTGCTAACTGTCAAAATTAATATGGGGAATGTTTTTTTTTTTTTTTTTGGTTTTCTTTTTTGATAGTTTATTGTTTATCAATGATTATAATTATGATAATACAATGATTAGAAGGAGAAATGAAAATATGTATATAATAGTTAATGTAACTATTGTATATTATCTCTTCATCATAAAATTATGATTGTTAGTTATAATTTACTTGGAGCTTTATGTTTATGGTGGGTAGGAGTACATTGTATTCAAACTCAAATCTTTAAATTTATAGTGCAAATAATACTGGTAAATATATTTTCTGAACTCTATCTTTATGTGGTTCAATTGAACCCCTAGTACACATTACACTCCCACGTGTTGGCATGAGGTCTTTGGTGGTTCATTGCCACTTTAATAATTAACCTCGACCAAGCTCTTCGTTATTATGCTAGATGTATTGGGGCATTGGGTTGGCCATCAAGTTGAAGCTCACTATGCACATGGGGTACTTGTTGCATCTCTATTCACTTTATACACATGGTAAATTATCACTGTCGGTCTATATAAGGCTTGTAACATGATGGGCATCATCATTGTTGTAGCTCGGTATTATAATTATGATCTCTCGAACTGGGTATAGCCTTGTTATTGATTGAAGGGCCCTGAGTTGAGAGTACTTTTAAAACAAAGAGTTAATAGGTTACATCATACAACTAAAATCAAACATGAAATAATAGGAGACCATTAAGAATTTGAAGTATTAATATTAAGATGTGTATTTCAAGAGCCCAATATACAATTGAAAGGTAACTATATCATGTGATATTTATTTGCATCTATAGACATTTCATTTTAGTAAATCCTATATGTATTATAGATTTTACTTTTGGGGAAAAAATATAGAACAATATATCACACTTATAGTTGCTGTAAATGTTGTGGATGAGGTAATTCTCTAAATCTTCCTTCCTCTAATTTTTGAACGTTTATAGATTGACTATCTTTCATTCTTAAAATTGTTCAAATATAAAATCAAGGGAGATATATATGCCATTGAGTGATCATACTATTGATACAATAGTGAAGGTCAACCCTTGATAATAAATATTGTCAATGCCAGCTATTGTTTTATTCAGAGTCATCCCCTGTGCTTTATGTATGGTTAGACCCCATGGCATTTTGATAGGCATTATTCGGTGATTAACTAATCTAGTAGGAGTAATTTCATTCATTTCCATATCAAGTTGTATGTCTTATTCGTTGTCATTGTTGTCACTGGTGTAATTGACATTATTTCCATCTTCTGCACATGATCGCTCAATATGGCATGGATTTTAAAATTCCTTGAGTTGCTCCCAATGTGTGATAATGTCTTCTCTATTTAATCTAATGTCCACATCAAAATTGTAGAATTCTTTGTAATGTAAGATATCCACCTAACAAAATAACTCAAATTAAGGGGAATAAAAAGAGGTTTTTGAAGAGAATTGAAGAATATTCAAAGTGTCACTTGAACATTTCTTTGTCTCCATTCAATAGTTTTTATTTGAATATTGTAAGATGGGGATCATGTTGTTTCAAGTAGTGGTGTTGTTAATAAAAAACGACGATATACATATGCATGAATAAAAGACAACATGCTATCCTTTGTAGATATTCTTTGTAGGAGCTTTTTGAAGGTTTGTTTACCAAAAAATAAACTAACAAATTTTCACCTACAAAATGTCAGAGGCCACTTTTGCATCATGTGGCATGTTTCTTGTGCACCTATGTTGTAATCAACAACAATTTCTGGGAAGAACTTGTATGTAGTCATTGTTGGGATCTCTATTACAATTAGAGATGATATTCTAGTTAGCATATAATTTTAGATTTTAAATTTTTTTATCCTTTGATGCATACTTTGATATATATTTAAGTACAACATGGTGGGAAACAACGGATTGGCAATCTACATTTGTACACCATATTGAGATAATGCTTGTGTTGTGGATGTTGACTCTGTCATAATTCCATGTTGGGATGTAAGTTTTGTGCCCTTCATTATTGATAAGAATGGTTGAGGTTGGTTGTAGTCACCATAGGGCTTTGTATTTATATTGGAAAGTGGCCCATTTTGCACATATACATTTTGTCTCACTACATTTGGTGTGGCACTGCACCCGATTTAATAGTTCTTCATAATATTTATTAGGATTGACACTAAACATTTGATTGCTGGTGAGCAAGCATGGATAATCAAGATCATAATGATGTATTCTATCATGGATTGCATTAATAGTGTGGATTCCATGATGTTACATGTTGGTCAAAGATTATCCTTGTAAAATTAACTTGAAGTGAATCTTCCCAATTCAATGTACCCATGTTTGGTGCATTTTCTAACCATAGAAACCCATGAATGTGCATTGAGATTCGATGTCACCATTATTACGTGAGTACAATTACAATGTTAGTTAATCATGATTTTAGAGAGATTTTGAATATCTATTGAGTGTTAGAAAACATAGGTTCAATATGATTACCTGTAAAAGTAATATTTATTGTGAAGATGTCTATGCAAAAAAATTTCATGAAAAATTGAAAATCTTTAATCCATATATGAATATGCAAGACGTGGATTTGAAATTATGTTTTCATTTTTCCAATAAAAATTACAAAAAACTCAACATATTTTATAACCGAGAATGAGATATGGATATGCAATGACTTCATTATGATTTATCAATTTTCAATGGTAGGGTATGTGATGTATATATCTGATATACATGGGTATCTCTTAGCTATTTTGATCCTTCTATTTATTGCAGGCAATGTCAAGTATGTAAAAAGAACTCTAGCGTTGAATTTTTTCATCTATATGAAAATTCACAAGAAGATAAAGCCTAAACTTTTGTTTCTTATAAACACCCCTAAAAACTTTTGTGTACAAACATTCACATCTCCCAAACAAAGAGACAAATCTAAGTGGATGGCACCCTAATCTGAATTACTTGGGATACACAAAGGACGAGATGAGGTTAAAGGTCATGGGTCTCACGTTCGATACGATTGGCAACTTATACTCTCTCACCTTACAAAATCCCACTTTACCAAAACAAAAATGTACATCTTTTCTTATGCAATTTACACCTTTGGGGAAACTTATATATATATATATATATATATATATATATTCCAAATAGTAACATGTTCGTTGAATCTAATATTATATTATATTATTTTATTGTATGCAATATTATAATTTGTTATATGGGCGATAGTGTATTATATCACTTGAAATACCTATGTATTGGCCCTCACCATCACCTCGGAGTGCACCTTGAACTTTTTTATTATTTGTATGATATTTCCCATTCTTTTAGGGTTTCAAGTATTACATTTTGGTATGTTCTTAAGCTTAATACAATTGTTTTAGTTGTCAATGTTTTACTAGCATGGTTGAATGGAATCTACAAGCTAGATTTTGGGGTGTCAATGTCTTGGCTCTATATTAACATGAATGCACGATTGATTCAAATTGGACATCAGACATGCCATTATATCTCAATCAAATTAGCTAAAGCAATATATTATTTTGTTTTTTAAAGCGAGGTTTTATAAAGTGAGCGAGTGTAAACATGTATGACCGCTAACCCCATCTATTTTATTTTATTTTTACGAAGGTTAAGCAACAATACTTTTATATTTCTTGTGGAGTTGACTAGGAAATGAAGTTGAGCACTTCTTCATATAGTGTGGCAATGTGTGGTATACGCAGAAAATATTTTGTTTCATGTTGAGCTTGAGCAATGACGAAGTCTTAGGGAAAGGCAAAGCCATACGAACCATACAAATGGTAAAATAGTTTAGGGTGATCTAAGTGTTTATGATGAGGGGAAAAGATGGAGTCAACATGTCTAGTTTGAATCAATGATGTAATGCCATTGACATAGAGACAAGACATTAATATTCCAAAATTTATATTTATTTCTATTATAAAAGAGTTTTAATAATACATAAATAATTATTATATACAATAAATATAGATTATTATTATGTTAGAAAATTATAAAATATTATAATTAATATATTATGTTATTATGATTTCGGACAAATGTCCTGTACAACTGCTCTGTGTCTCGTGCATCGGATTGTGTCCAATGCATCAGATTGTGTAGGTTATTGATTATGCTTGGAGTTATGTTAAACACTTTGTTCGATGGTGAGACCGCCATCCACCATGAAGTCAATGAGAACAGCGCAGAGTGCAGGGTGGACTGCCTTCAAGAATGGAAGAATGACAGCTTGGAAAAGAATCGATTGTCTATTCCAGGATGTTGCAGGCTGTTTTAGTATGGAAATGATACATTAAGATATGTATTCCTTCAGAAAGTATTAATTAGTAAAAAATAAGTTTTCAATGTCCTCATGTGGATAAGTTGGTTGACATTACAGGAATTACTGAGGAGGAAAAAACCGGTCTTCTATATTGTGTAGTAGTAGGTGGCGGCCCTACTGGTGTTTAGTGAACTAAGTGATTTTATAAAGAGAGATGCATATGATAGATACCCTCGTGTTAAAAAATACATTCAAGTCACCATGATAGAGGTAAGGAATCCTCAGGGTTTTCTGGCTTTGACAGAATTGATATTTTCTTAAAGATTTAGATTGGAGTATCAGGCTTCGGATTAGTGATGGCAGGCCTCAAATGTTGACAAATTGTGGTTCTTGCATGAGCAGGCAAATGAAATTTTATCTTCTTTTGACGTGGGGCTTAAAGTACTAGGCCAACCTCTTAGCGACAGAAGGTTGTCTTTCTATAAGGCAACGTAGTGCCAAGACAACCATCATCAGCCTATCCCAAGAACGTCCAGAGCATTGCGATGGAAGTTGAGGGCTTGAAGGCATCCAACGAAAACCCGTTTTGTTTTATGGAAATGGCGAAACTTGATAATATCCAGCATTGAGTGTTTTCTATGCAGTCACATTCTATTTTAGGCTTCGTCTCTTTGTTTATTGCTGGAAGTAGTATGAGCGGATAAAATTCGAAACTGATGAATTTTGTATGCACATTTTACGATTAAAGTTTTTTTTCTTTTCTCGACCTTGTACTAAATATCCAACAGTCCTGGGATCTTTGTACGTTAATATGCCTGAGTACTCTTTGTTTCTTCAAGGATAAACATTGAAACTTGTTTTTGTAATGGCCTGTTGCAGAGTTATTATGTCTTAGGCAGGGGTTCTATGGAGGGGGCTACTGTTCCTATTTTTAATGAGCCGGTGGTCTGATGAAAAATGGAAGGATGGTAAAAAGAAATTTTAGAAACTTTTCCTAAAAGTAAGGAGCTGACTATTTTTTAGGGGAAACTTTTAAATGATGGAAAAAAAGAAGGGCTGAGAGTTTCCAATATGTGCTTCTATTTTGTAAGAAGATATTCTACCAATTATAAATATATGTGTAGACAAAATTTATATAAATTTTAATTATAAATAAAAATATAATAATTTTAAATACTATCTCTTATAGTATACACTGAGAATTTATATTCCATGGGACCACTTTTAACTAAATTCACTTTGAACTACCCTCTAAAAAAATTTAGGAGCCCCTCTCACATGAGACTACATCCTTAACCATGTGAACATGCAAAATAAAAATGGTTTGCATGCTCATCAAGAGTAAACAGAGTTGTGTGGTAGCCATCGTGGAAACTGGTGGTGGCGGGGTTGGTGCACCTCATCATCATCAACGTGTCCTTTCCCTTACACTGTAATAGGTTTCAGGCTAAGCAATTCAACAAGTATTGTGTAAACAATTAAACAGATGTTTATAGCATGGCATTTGGACATTAACCCCTTTTTACAGTACACATGAGCGATTTCGTTTGGTACACATGTCAGTTTGTTTTCTTCATACTTACCGCAGACAGCCACCCATCCCAGTCACCTTCAAAATGTGGTCCGCAGATAAAACCTCCCCTGTACCGTACCCACTGGCAGCAGATAAAGGGAACATAAAACTTTAGCTTTCTAGATAGATGTGAGACGAATCTTTCTATCCCATATAGCTACCATTCACTTTCAAAATCAAATTTATCGACGTCACAATCTGTGCGTAACAGCTGAATGGTTTGCCAGTATTTCTTTTAATATTACTAGATTTTTGGCTATCCAGTTATGCCAAGAGAAAACTCTTGGTATATTTTCATAATCAGTAAGAAACATGGAATAGCTATTACAGGGTGATATCACCTCCGAAATGTCAATTGTGAACCCATCATTGGCCAAATATGAATCCAGATGCCAGAAGTAATTTTTTAATGAACACAGGTGCTTCTTATCTTCAACCTCATTTCATAAAACATGCAAAGAAGGCATGTGAATGCCCTTGATACTTAGATTTTCAGCAGTCAGATCTGCATGATGGAAAAGGACCTACATGAAAATTTCAATCCCTGTAATAGATGTATCATTCCAGAGCTTACCCCCATACACTTGACAGTAGCATTTTATAATTAATTAGCCGATGTGGATACTGATATGGGAATGAGATATGACAATTTTTTTTGGGCTTTTATATGTATTTGGATACGGTCTTTATATATATATATATATATATATATATATATTTTGATACAATCAAAATTAATAATTCAATAATATTTAATGATTGAATTTAAATTAGTCTTGTAATGAGTACAGAGTATAGATATTAAATGTATAGACATAGATAAAAAGAAATCAACGTATTTATTATTCATTATATTTAGATTTGATGTTTTCATCCAAAACATCATCACATTACAAATATTTAAATATTAAATAAAAATTATAAAATGGAAACCTGCCCTAAATCAATAATCATTTTCGTTGCAAGGTCTTTAAACTCCTTAGCATGAAATGGGTAAGGGTAACAGTGCATTCATAATACGAAGAAGTTATATTCCTAAACAATTATAAAAATAAAGATGAAAGAATAAATATATAATGAAAAGTAAAAATATAAGAAAAAATAAATATATTTTCATTATTATTTTATTTTGATAAAATAGGTGAAAGTTTATTTTACGGTTGAGACTATACTTTGAAAGTCATGTCTGACTTTTTATTAAAATAATTTGGGAAAAAAAAATAAAAAATTGTTCTGCAAGGTAAGGGTAAAGTAAGTCGTGCACTCTGCAGGTACGCCAGAATACATATTTGCGTGTACTCGCGGCGTTTAGGATATATCTTGCCCTTATCTGTATAGAATATATATGGTATGCATATCGAGCATTTGGATGTATTCAGTCATGTAATATTATTCCCCTGTTGAACATGTTTTCCAAATTTTTCAAAAGCTCCGGATGTTAGCACATCTTGGACAACACTTACATTGACGTTCCAGTCTAAGTAACTTGAGAAACACTCCAAACTATTGTTTCAGATCCTCAGCCCCAATAAGCCAATCCGCCCTTTATTTCAGCACTTTGACCTCAATTCACTTGGAATATTTATCACTATTGAAGCATTCATTAACCTTACAAAAGTCCAAGTTTCTAAAATAATCACGAATCTAAGAGATCTCCATGATTCCTACCATAGGAAGCATAACATTTAAATCATTTGTTCAGATGTCTACCTATTTCCCATACCCAACAAACCAAGAACACCCCCTTTTGGATAAATAGTTTCAAGCACACATGTTCAGCCAAAAAAAAAGACCCATTAAGGGGTTTGCGCTCATCACTAACATTTGCTTGAGAGACCTGTTTCCTACATATTTATTCCAAAATTTCATACTCACAATGAATTACTCTCATCGATCAATCTTCAAATAAATTTGGTCCAATGCTCTAAAAGATATGTCTAATAGCAAATCCCTACGGTTTTCAAGGCAAAATTTATTCTCTTGTTCTTGAGCACCTTTCAACAAGAGATCAATTATTTTTTAAAAATAAATTATGATGATTTCAATTGAAGTATGGATGGATGATCCATAAAATAGGTGGATATTTAATTATAAATTTCACCAACATGGATCCTATGACTCTTAACTCAATAATGATTTGAAAATGACTAATTTAAGCTATTTATCGTGCTAAAAGAAAGAATACAAAATTATGGAAATGAAATGTTCAACATACTTCACATGAAAATGAAGCACAATAATAAACAAATATCACAATAAACATGAGTTATCCTAGAGAAATCTGATAGGAAAAAATCATGTGGGTGAGGAAAATGCACTCCCCTTCCACTATGTAGTGCAATAAATATACAAGATACTACTAAATATTTTATTCATGGACACAATTCCAACTACCACTTTATCTGAAACTTACAAGCAAGAGGGATTTGCATTTATCATACACTTATTTGAAATCCAACACAATTGAACCAACCATCTACAATAAGAGAACAGTGAGAAAACAAGAGCAAAAACTCAAACTCACAACTTGTAATATGAATCTAACTTCAAGATATAACAATAATATTTTTGAATTCGTCTACCTTTTCAAGACCTATAATTATGCTCTCTCTATGATTAAGTCTGCCAAGAAGCTTATCTGAATTGATCATGAAAATAAGGAACATTTCCAGCCTTTCAGCTTCGAGTCCTTTGTATGGTTGTTAAACCATCAATGTAATGAAATCAATGGTATAAAAATGACCAAGGAGGTTATGTAACTTCCCCTCATACACTTTTTATTGCACAACCATCACCCCGCAAATAGTGGTTATTCCTCTATGTATGCCAAACCCTTCAATTTAAATATCTAAAACTTACTAGTTTCACCACCATGAATATGTCTAGATCACCTCCAAATGGAATTTGTCACTATAACATATTTAATCTGATGTTTTAATATGAAATATCTAATAATATTATTTTCTGAATAGACATTAAACATAATTGGGCATAGTGGAAACATCTAGTATATATGACTAAAAGATCACTATGCAAATTTGGATCATACCTCCCTAACATGAGGATTTTAAGTCCCTAAACACTTTAGGAATCGTGTGAGGAAATAATTTTCCCATTTCTTAAGTAAAATAACATTTGGCCTTCCCTAATAGCTAACCCTTTAACCAAACTAGTGGATGTTCTTTCACTTCTCTTCACATTGTCCTTTCCTCTTTACACAATAAATCATCCTCTTACAATACAAAATAACCATCTAGAGTGAGGTATTTGATTGAAAATATCAAAAACACTTCATCTTCATTTTCTAAAATAGAAGGCTCAAATAGATGCAAGTTTTTCAGCATTGACAACTAAATAGATCTTAATACAAAGAAGCAAATTAAGCCTAAAAGTATTCTTTCCCATTTAGCACAAAATTTCAAATGGACCATACTTAAGAGGGTTAATCCTCTTAAATTTAGCTTGGAACCTTTATCTACTCAAGTAAAACCATATATTTTATATTGAACAAGGAAATTATGCTTATTCTTATGTTGATCATGTCTTGTTTTGTACTTGGCTTGAGACTTCTTTAATGTATCTTGTACATGGAAGTGAATTTGTGAAATCTTGTCAACAAATTTATTAAATTTGTGAACCTTTGGATTTACTTTTCTGTTGAATTTTTATGGATGTATCATAAGAAAATGAAATGTAGATGGAGGAATGTATCCAAAAAAAGTTTCAAAATGAGATTTACTAGTAGAAGAATACATTACCCATTTGTAAGAATGTTGAATATGCTTCAAATTATCATTCTAGGACTTACGATGTTTTATATTATTTCCTCTCAAGATTTGTACCATTTTTTTTTTTCGTGACCTTACTTTTTCCATTGGTTTGTTGGTTGAAATAAGTAGACAATTTCTAATTAATATATATCTTCTCCCACAAGATGGCCAAGAACTTTCAAAGAAACCTTGAGTCTCGATCTAAAATAATAAAACTATTAAAACTAAATGAACTCACACATTATTAAAAAAAAAAGAATTACTTACATCACTGCCTTTGAGGGTCTTATTACAATGAATAATAATACACATCTTACCCAACTAGTCCACAAACACAAATAGATAGTCGTGCCCCTTCTTTGACATAGACAACTCGCTTACAAAATCCATTGAAATGCTTTTCCATAGTTTATAAGGAGATCTTAATGGAATATACCAACCAAATTTTTTATTATAATGTTGTATTTCACTACATAAAATAAATTCACTTATTATATTAGAAATATATACTTACATATTTGGTGAAAAAACATACGTCTACAAATGTATAGTAGTCTTTATAACACCAAATTCTTGAACTATTGAAGTACATGTTTCCCTCATTAGCTAAACTATTTATTATTTAGGTGCACAAATATTATTAAACTTATATATAAATAAATATTAAATGTAATAATCCTCCTTAATCTCAAAACCTCTACTAGAGAAAATAGCTCTTCAAAATCTGCATAGTGTTCATATTCCCTTACATAATAATCATACAAACAATTATCAAAAAGATTTATGGTGCCCATGGATGAAATCAAAGGAGGTATAGATAGGAAATTAGATATTTTTTTAGTCGCACATTTAATATATTTGATAAGCAAAAGATTTTTTTTACAAAAATCCCATCAATTCTTAGTGTCTAGTTTGTTGAAGTTTAATTTGAACTTGCAATTATTGGATGGGTTGTTGATTCATATAGACAACATTTTATTAACCTATGAGAGATTGATTTCATTATTGAATGATTTAATAATATAATATGTATGTTTTTAATATGTACAATAATTTAGAATTGCACAATGAAATAACTCTAAATGGTGACATAGCATGTTTCCTACTTCATGTAGGACAATCCCCATAACATAGTCACTAGAAGTCATTTTCACTTGAAAGGGTAGCTTCAAGTTAGGAAGATATAAAATTATATATGTCCAATCCTATGTTTGAACAAATAAAATACCAATTGTTTCTTATTTCCCCGATAAAAATTCTTATTACTTGTTGTAATGGTGTGTGAAGGTGCAGCTCTAGAAGATACGTTTTTGATGAACTAAAATATTGAATTTTACCCAAAAATATTCTTCTCTTGGTCACATTTGAAGGCCTTGGTAAATTTTTGATGGCATCTACCATCTTTGGATCAATATTTAATTCTCCATATCCAACCATATGCCCCATTAAAACAAGTGATTTTTGAGAAAAATTATATTTCTTCTCCTTCAACACTAACTTGTTTTCCTCCAAATCTTACAAAAATTGTTTAAGATAATAAATTTGTTCATCAAAAGTTCTTATAAATATAAAAATATTATCCAAATATAAAATTCCAAAGGAATCAATAAATGGCCTCATTACTTCATTCATCAACCACATGTAGGTAGATGGAATAAAAAAGGTACTAAAACTACTAATTCCTACAACCTTTGCCTTGTCTTGAATGTTATTTTCCAAATATCTTCTTCCATAATAGACACTTGGTGATACCCAAATTTAAAATCAATATGAGTACAATACTTGGCATTCCAAAGTTGTTCCATAAAATCATTAATCCATAGAAGAGGGTACATATTCATGATGTCTATATTGTTAAGTGCTCTATAATAAACATATTTTCTCTATGAATAATATTTATTAGGTGCCAATATAATAGGATAACCACATGGAAAAATACCATGACAAATAAAATCTTGTTAATAAGAGAATATATTTTTTAGTTTATATCGTTGGTTTCCTTCATAGACTTTCCATATAACCTAAGATTTGGAAGTAGATTTTTGGGTATCAAATGAATTTTATGCTCGATATACTAGCCACTTGTAACCCTCTAGGCTCATGGAAAACCTCCTTAAATTAAAATTCCAACTCTCCCATACACGTATGTACTTTGTTAGTAAACATGCTATAATAAGTCTAATATGTAACCACTTCTTCATCATAAATATATATTAAAAGAAGAAAATAAAACTTCCAAATAGCATTAATAATATTTTTAGCTTCATAGGAACTTACCAAAGGGATTTTATAATCACCATTCTAGGTTAAAATGATATATCTATTTTGATCCTTCACCAAATGATATTGGTTGGATCTCCCAGTGAAGATATGACTCTGAATATATAAGTAAGTGATGCCAAATCTACACCACACACATCAAGAAGTACAACATCCAATGTAAATTTAATAATAAAATGTGCATTAATATGAAACATAACTTTATATTACTTGGTCAGCATGATGTCTATAAATTTCTTCACCCAACCCATTTAATATGGAATTGGATGATTGTAACTATCAAATCCTAAATTGTTTGTTGGTTCTTTATTTATCAAATCAAATTGTAAACAAGTATCAAAAGGACTAGCCACTTTTGTTTCCTTCATTTGAATTTTAACATAGACAAGCTTAGAAATTTCAAACTCTTGATAACTACTATTAGTTAAACATACATATGTATTGACAAAGGTACAACATAAAGTTTCATCTACATTAGAACTACAACTAATATTAACATCTGGATAGAGGGCATATCCTTCTTCTTGTTTTTTTTTGAATGGATACAATTTTGGATAGAGATTCCAATAGTGATCCTTGTAATGACACTCAACATCATATTTCCTAAAATGTATTTTATTATCCTCCCTATAAATAGAAGTAGCATTATTACTATCTTTTCATTTACCTTTATCCTTTTTCTAAGAGTTTCCTTGTTATTTGGAAGTTCTTCTAGAGGTAAATGGATCCCTCTTATTTACATATCTAAGTAGGGATCTTGAGAACAAACCTCATCTACAATTTTAGGCTTGGCTTGGAGGATTTTATTCCTAAAGTAGCTATGGAGTCCACCCATATACTTCATTAATATTTTACACTATTTTATATCCTTTCCAATTTAGACAACCTTCTTACAAAACTCACTTGTGTACTCTTGCATACATTTGCCCTTATTTTTCCTATGATATTCCCATTACATAGATATCTCTTCCACATAGCAATATGACATAATTTTTTCTTGATTATCATATTAAAAATATCCAACTTGGTAATAGGAAGAAGCTTCTTAGGAACTAATAGATGAAAATAACTTTCAAACCATGTTGAAGCATGATTGGTTAATTTTAAATATATAAAAGAAATTTTTTGACCTTCATTAATATGATGTGAACTAAAATATACATCAGGTTTCTATAGGAAATGAGATAAAATTTCCGCATTTAGGTCCCCATCATACAACTAAAT
>JARHVA010006086.1:787500-1014959 GCA_037957365.1 Torreya grandis
TGAAAAGGGTCTGTAAAATTTCATTTTATTTTTTTTTTAGAATTTTTATTTATTTTATTTTGTATCATGGATACCATTCCATTTCCTTCATTTTGTTATGTTTTTTTTTTTTTTTCAAATTTTCCTTGTCTAGATGAAATAAGCGAAAGATTAATCAATTTATTTTGTTTTAAAATGTTCGCTATAAAATCTAGAACTGATTCAATGCCAAAAAAAATTCTGACTTCCGTAAGTTTTACTATTAATAATTAAGAATTTTCAACCATAAGTGAGTGAGAAAATTGCAAAGAGAAAAAACTTATACAGCCTCACAGGCCAAGAATATTTTCAGCGTTAGTGAACAACAAAATGTTTTTGACGTTCCTGTTTCTTGATCTCGTACACAACAAGGTTTGATGGAACCCCTAATAAGACCTATGATTTCTATGTCTGACCCATATTCTATAACTTGTTAACCAACTTAAATCAACTTATATAATATATCTACTTTGTGATAAAAAAATATTACATTGAGATATAAAAAACTAATAGATTTTGTAATAAGAAGGTACCAGCATTAGATAAACAAGACTATGACGGATCCTACAAATGTGGTCACCCATGACATATGTTCATCTTCATGAGGAATGGGAGCAACTCGACACATGTTTATGATGTGACATTTAAAAATTAATCTATTTTTGCATGGTCATTATGATTTTCAGTACATAGGTGTATATTTCACCTTTTACCTTCTTTTTTACTATAGTTACGTGACCTCGCATGCTCGACATCTATTTTTAAAATTATATACATTATATAATTAAATATATGATAATTAATGTTTACAATATATTAAAATTAATATTATAATATAATATATTATAATTAAAAAATATAATATTAAAATAATATAATATAATATAATATAATATAATATAATATAATATAATATAATAAACTACTTATTAAATATGATTTGGAAAAAAACTCCTCCAATTCCTCCCGCTTCCTTTGCCCATTCGGGGCAACTGCTAGTACTAATGTTTTCATTGAGCTCTAATCTCAACCCTTGAAGGATGCTTCGTCCTTTACATGTGGATACATGTCAAGCATCACATTACAAAGGCTGCAGTCTAGACAACATTATGGATATAGGTGGAGTATCATAGTGGTTGTAGGTATTGGCTTGCTATTAGAGATAGACCAGGCTGTGATGATGGGGACGGGCCATAGAGTTTTTTTAATAGAAGGAAGGAAGTTGAAAAATAAGGGTGCTTGGAGACAGGCCTAATTTCGAAGAAAATCATCTTCACGTATAATTTCCTTCTTTTGAATCACTTTGATGATGGTACGGGATCACACCTTCTAGTATGATGGGTCGATCCCAGGGAACTCTAAAGATGACTCCAGTGGAGATTAAAAAATGCATGGTTAAATATTGAAGAAGGAAAATGGACGCTACTTCTCCTCTTAAGGACGGGTTTGTCAAAAAGGAGCAACAATTACCTAAAGGTCAAGTTTGATGAGCACAACATCATTCAAGATTATAATAATGTTTCAAAAAGTTGTTTGATCTGCAATTTTTTCAATCTTTGGCCTTCACCAGACGATATCCAATTGTAGGTTAAGATAGGTTAAGAACAACTGGTTGTTATTATCTAAGGGTCAGAAGATTTATGCGAGGGTATTTTTCTTGGGAATCTTTCATTCTTTAAAAGACGAGGAAAGGTTTTTTAGAAAAGGCCTTTGTTCAAAGCAATAGGATATTCTCTTGGAAAATTAATCAAATTTACAGAAATAACCTCTCAATGCAGGCTGACTACTTTTTTTAGAATATGTGTTGAGTCTATTGTTGTTGAGGGTTTGCCAGAATTTGTTGATATCGAGTTGCAATACAAAATTTAAAAATATATTCAATGCCATTAGCATGATCACTCTGTATGGAAATGCCTAGTTAAACCTCAAGCAAGCGTAATGGAAAATCATGTGGTCACTTAGAATGAAAGCATTGTGGCAGTTTCAAGAAAGAAACAAAAAAGAGGAAAATAAGATGTGGTCGTTGTTGATGTTCCCTGCTCTACTAAAAATCATTTGGAGGATTTAGAAGGTTTAAATGAAAATCATAAGGAAGTGCCTTTTACAATAAGGGTAGAAAGTGATGGAGCATCCCTAACTAAATGCTTTTAATAGCACTTCGAGCAACTGTGATAAATATAATATCCCTTAAAATAGTTCAGATTTGGTGGTTTCACGTTTATGTTACCGTGATTTTATGTTGGGGGGAGTCATGAGTATATATTTGTTCATAGTTTCCACTAGTTTCATGGGCTTTATATGTCAATTTAGCTTGTGACATTAACCCAGTTTACACATAAAGATCTGAATTGAAGCAATAACCAATTGAATTCGATCATTTTTCTTTACATTCTTGGATCAATCCTTCGAGTCTTCTAATCTTCAAAGACCAGTTAAATTTGTGTTAAACTTATTGATGGGACATTTGAAAGGGTAGTTTCCATTTCCCTATTCTTAAAAAAAAACACATAGTAACGTAGTAAATAATGTTTAAAACATGGACACAAGATAAGATTATTAATATTACCTTATTTCTTTTAAAAAGTATCTACACCCCTTATATTCTTAGAATTCTTTAAACAATCCTAGTGGTTACACCTCTCCTGCAAAAACACTAACCTGAAAGCTGCTAAAAATTTGACAAGCATAAAATTTTAAATTACACATGGGTAGAAATTTTATTCAGAGTAATTAATGTTGGGCTCTCGTATGCAATAGTTGACCTACTTAATGTTCATATTTACTATGCAGTAGCTTACCGCTTTTAACTCAAACTTTAAAAATTTAGCAAAATTGTAAGTGACCGGTCAGAGTAGTTATCCACAAATTTTATTTTGTGTGGACATGATGTGCCCCAAGATTTGGCTACATCAACATAAATTTTTGTTTTATCAAAACCAATCATATATTTCAGAATATCACAGTTGACCCATTTTAGATTATGGCTTCTCATTGAGTACGCAAAATAATGTGACCCAAATTTGGGATACACAAACATGCATTATTGTTGTATCACATTCAAAAAATACTCTAGAATATCATAATTGGCCCATTTTAGATTATGGCTTGGAATTTTAATACTAACTCTTAGGAATTATCTAAGACATTAATGTTTATTTTTAGTTCTAATAATTATAACATGAGATTCGGTAATGCAATTACCTTGTGATGTAAGACTAGATCTTGTTTACTTTTGTAGATGAAAATAGTATTCTAGGAAGAAGAAACATTCTTCTTCGAGCAATCTAAATTAATGTGTGTAATGTCCGCGTCATTTGGCAGTATCATTTTTAAAAATATTAGCTTAATACTTGTTTCTAATGTATTTATCGTTTGTAATATGAGTAAAAAAGTATTTATAATTTTAATAATAATTATAAAGATTTTGATCTCTTTAATATAGTTTTATTAATACCGATAATCAAATTCTTTTTATTATTAACTTGGATTATGTCGTGTTTATTGAAAAATAGTATTGTCAAACTTCCAACTACATGAATATTATCATTTAATACTACATTTTCATGTAAATAAACAAACTTTAAAAATAAGTTTTGAGTGTGTCAACATATGTATTTGAGATAAAAGACTATTAATACCCTATTTTATCATAGCAATTATTATATCTTAACCTCACCTTGTACTATGAAAGATTATAATACTATATATTACTTAATTATATCTAGTATTTGGTCTCTCTTAGGATAGGAGACAATAGGACTTTTTTATAAGGAATGTGTTCTATTGCATAAATTTTTTAATGATTTATCTTCAAAAAAATTATTCGATAGTTTGAAGTGACTTAAAATAACTTCTAACATCATAAAACATAAAAAGATTTCATTCCCAAAACGTGTTATAATCAACCCACTATTATGTCAACATGCATTGGTCTATAGTCCACGTTAGGGCGTGCGAAAAACTCAACAATATGTGACTGATGGATACACCATTCGGTCACACCATGGAGATTTCTTTTATTTTTTTCTCATCTCAATTTTTCATATAAGTTAACCAAAATTTGTCGGCATCTATTATCTCCAACATGGAAAGGAGTTGTATTTGATGCATCCAGATATTTCTCAAAGAATGGAAAAAAAACATTATAAATTAAATGATAAAATTAAAGAAACATAACAAAGGAAACATGATTTGAAATGAAAAGGCACAGCTGTAATAAAAAAATACAATATTGGTTTGTATCGTTGATGGCTAATTTTCTAAACTAATTTATACTTTAGTTCATTACAAAACTTGTTAAATATATTTGTTGCATCCTTAAAATATTGTAACACATTAAAAAATCAATATATTTCTTTAAGAAAAATTTAACTTTGTCATGCTTGCAAAGAAAAAATAAATAAATAAAAGTGTTTTAAAAAAATATATCAATATTTAATATTTTAATGAAGTACAATAACATTATCTAAAACTTAGATTTTTGGGGAAAAAAACTTTTTATTTATCTCAAAAATATTGATCATATTGGAAAGTTCCTTCTTATCTATAAAGACAATTAAACCATCATCTCATAAATTAACTAATATTATTTCATATAAATGTTCCAAATGATTATATATTTTAATTATGTTTTAAAAAATTATATTAGATATGACATAAATTTTTCCATTTTAATTTTTTAATTTCAAACTCATCTACAAACGGAATAAGACATTCGATTAATTTTATTGACACTGAATTTTATGCATGGATCTCTCTCAATGAATATGTTTAGCATGTTTCATAAATTGAGAGGTTTAGCTCTTGGAATAAAGAATTGAAGACAAGTTTGTGTGTGTTTTATTTTGTTTCATGTTTTTTTATTTAATTTTTGATAAATTATGTTTTTTAAGAATAGGTTTTTGGAAAAGAAATATTGGAAAAAAAATAGGATGATGTTCTCTAATGAAAATGAATCTACAATATTTTTAGATAAGAGTAGAAGAGTTTGATTAAATTATTCCATCCACAAGATCAAAGAAAAGAGTAGGTAAAAGTGATGAGGAAAGAGAGACAAAGTGTCATATAATCAATAAATAGAAAAATAATAATATGGAGGTTATTAAAATATGAAAAAGATATTTGTAAGTGTATAAAACTTTTAATATCATAGATCAGATAAACTGAAGATAAATATAGCATCGATCACACCATCTATTATTTCAATAAAAAGAGAAAAAAAAAATCCTGGAGTAAGAGGTCCTTAGAAGATATGAAATAGTCTCTTTTTGAATGAGAGTGTTGTATTCATTGAAAATGGATTTCATGCTTGAAGATTGCATAACTAAAGATGTTTAGCTTTTTATAGAAATTTCTCTCATGGAAGTGTTTAGTGAAAGTGTTTAGTGAAAGTGAAGACAATAAAAAATAGTATAAATATAAAAATGTTATATTATAGATGGTGGAAAAAAATCTTTTGTTAAAAAGTGATGAGAAATTGGAAGATATACATATAAATAATTACATACATAAATAAAAAAAATGAAAAAGAAATTGATGAAATTGATTTTTAAGTTGTAACATAAATTTCTCAAATGATAAACGATAATGAAAATGAAAGTGAAGATGAAAATATAGATGAAAGTGAAGATGAAAAGATGGAAGAAAAAAAATTGAAAACCATTTTAGGAAAAGGCTAAGGAAATTTTACATAATTTTATTTATTTGTTTGACCACCG
This sequence comes from Torreya grandis, assembly GCA_037957365.1. Taxonomy (NCBI): domain Eukaryota; kingdom Viridiplantae; phylum Streptophyta; class Pinopsida; order Cupressales; family Taxaceae; genus Torreya; species Torreya grandis. Next base: position 793,236 of record JARHVA010006086.1, read on the forward strand.
TATTTGCAAGGAATAAGAGAAGATGAAATTGAATAAGATAATCAAAGAGATTAATAACACTTACATGAAGGTAAATATCAATAGAAGTGACAATCCATATGATTCCTACCTCATTTAGTTTTTGGTATGTGTCATCCGTTCCAATAATGCCTAGGTTTTTTATATTCATGCATAAAAAAAATAAAATAAAATGCCTAGTGCATGTTAAACTTGTTGCGTGTGATATTTAAATTCTAATGGAGGCTATGAAAGGGTAACCAAATGTAAATTTCAAGAATCTATATCTATTGGAATTTTTAAATATATATTTGATTTATTTATTTTTAAGTTAAAATAGAGTGGTTTTCAACTAAAAAATAATAATTAAATAGATAAAGTAAAAAATGAATTGTTGGTGATTTTGATGAATTCAATTCTTTTTAATTGTAATAGTTTTAATAAAATAAATATATTTTTTTCAATATGATGTATTATTTTATATATAATCTAAAATATGACCAACAATACTCATATCTATGTAATTCAAGTCTCTAATGATCTCTATATCTCTTTTCTCATCACTTTCATCTCCTTTTTTCCTTGATCTTTGGATTGAAAAAAATCATGTCAACTTTTCCATTCTCCACTAAATTCTTGTAGATTCTTACTCATTTAGGCATAGTCTCTTCTTCTTGTCATATTTGTTCTGATTTTTTTATTTTTTTAAATAAAATTTAAAATGCAAGAAAAATTCAAACATAATCTTACCTTAAATTTCCTCTAAATCTGAATCTTTTAAGATATATATGATTGAGGAGAGGGGGGACGGCGGAGGACGGGGGACAAATTCAAACACAATCTTACCTTGATTTTTCTTCCAAATCTAAACTTTTTGAAATACTATATAGTGGGACCAAAATCGTTGATTTTCAAAACACAAATTAAAATTACAGTGAATAAAATTGAATCTTAAAACAGATTTCTAATTCTTCATTATTATTTATTATTATAAAACAATACATAGTCTTTTAAAAATACACAACTCAAAAATAGAAATATTTTCTATAATTAAAATCCCATTAAAAAAACACATAACTAATTGAAATAATTATTTTTATATTTTATTAAAAAAATCCCAAAATTAATTAAACTTATTTAAAAATTTAAAATTTTTTATTTTTAATAATTTATTATTTATTATAACCTACATATTTTTTTTTCAAAGTAATCTCCTATTTTTCAAGTAACCAACGGTTTTGTTGCTTCTCCTATATACGCTTTTTGGGATTTGGGTACTTTAGAGTACGACACGAATGCCATTAAATATTTTAGAGTGGAAGGATGGAAGGGTCCGAATGCCAACATAAAGCATGGGAAATAATAGGTCTAGCAACGTTCGAGTAAGTGGAGTAGGTAGGTTAAGGACCCTAATATTTCATACCTAATATTATAAAATATAGAAAAAGGTGACCTAATACTATAAGAGGGGAAGAGTTATATAGAAAGAAAATTATAATACTATAAGAGGGGAAGAGTTATATAGAAAGAAAATTATATGAATAAATGGGAGATTAATTTAAATGAATAATTTAGTTTTAAAATTAAAAAATAATAATATAAAAAATTGCTTGGAATAGTTATATAGAAAAATGAAATAAATAATTTAATTAAAAAATAATAAAATAATAAATTTGGTGAATAAAATATTTAAAATAATTATATGAAGAAAAACATGAAACAAGCAAAAAGGATAATATTATATAATAATATTCAAATAAATCATGAATATTAGTAAAAAATATACATAATAACTAAAATCAAATAGATTAAGAATTTTTCTTTTAATATATTTAAATGTTAAATAATATATATAGGAAAAAAATATTTTATATATACTTTGTACAAACATTAATGGTTTAAAATAAAAGACGTATGGGACCAATAAGAGAAGAGTCAATCTTCTTTCAAAAATAAGATCATCGAGAGCATCATCGTCATCTTCTTTTGACCGAATGAAATAACTAGAAAAAAATTATGATCAAAATTTCAAATAATCATATTTTAATTTTTCACAATTGTCACCTCTATTTTTTTTTTCTCTCTTTTTTCTTTTCTTCATTTTTAGATTTGACAATGTACTCTTATTCCTAACGTTGAATTTAATACGAATTCTTTCCATGTGAAACCAAACATTCCTTACAGGCAAAATCTTTCCTATTATTTTAAGAAATCAACGAAGGTATTTACAAAATATTTCCAAGATTGTAATATGTCGGCACATACAAAATTATAAATAGTGTTTTGAAGAGTCAAAATTTAAGTCATGATATCCTTAATTTTCGGTCAGCAATCTCGTGGGACGATGACATTGATTTTCTTTAACCGGAATTCCTTTGCGTTTGGATTACGCGTAGAATATGGATGGTCCGTCAATCGGTAACATGCTGTCTCAGATTTTTCACCGTACTTAAAAATCTCATCGAAGAAAAACATGTTAATTATAAAATTATTGCTTTGATTAAATGTTACGTGTATCATTAATATGGTTATTTGTTTAAGATTTATGTGGTACTGTCTTATCATAATATTCGTGGAGATTAAGAATTGAACAAGTTAATTTTATAAGATATATTTTATATTTTTGAAAGAAGAAAAAATTGAATAATTAATTTTAGAATTTTAAATCAATTATTTTTAATAATTTTTTAAAATCCTACAAGTAATGAGAGAGAACAATTCAATTGATATTTTCAATGAAAGTATATTGTTAAAATAAGTTTTTCAATCAAATAAAATAACAATTAAGCAAAATTAATAGAATATAACAACCACCCTTTAGAAATACTCAAAAAATGAATATCATCTCCAAAATATTTTGAAATTGAATATCATTTTAAAAAATGCTCTACAAATGAATATCATTTCTTAAGACTTATAATATTCATTCTAATTAGAATATAAAGCTTTTATCTTGAATGATTCTCCAAAATAACCCATATATTTTTATTTTACCAATACAATCTTTAACTTGTTATAAGAGAGGACTTTCAAAAGGACAATTAATAATGATATTTATTATAAATTTCATGTGATTAATTTACTATCTAAATCTTAGATTTGTGAATTAAATTTTTTTTTGAGGTGGAAGGATATTTTGGTATTTTATATTATAAAAAATAATATTTGACAATATACTTTTCAATGGTAATAAATTGGAGAAAAACATGATTTATATTTTTAAACAAATTAAACTTAGCATTATTGCCTCCTATAGGTGATCATTAAAAGTAAATCTAAACTACATTTATATTCAAAATCCTTCACTCCTTCCCTTTTAAGCACTCGAAAGAATATTTTTTCTAAGCTTTATATATTTTGTAAAATTTTTTAGTAAGATGGGCATTTCCAAGCGGTTGATTAAAGTTCATAATGGTAAGCAACCGTTATATGTCTGATGAATATGATCATTTGTTGCGGATTTATATGATACCATCATATTCCAATATTTGTGAAGACTAAGAATTTATCTAAGTTTATTTTCTAAGATATATTTTATATAATTAAAAGGAGAAAAAAATAGAATAATCAATTTTATAACATTAAGTTAATTATCATTAATAATATTTTAAAATAGTATTAGTAGTGAGAGAACAATTCAATTGATATCTTGAACAAAGATTCATTGTTAAAATAAATTTATCAACTAAATAAGATGAAGATTAAAAAAAATTAATAAGATGTACCAACCACCTCTTTAAAAATATTCTAAAAATAAATATCATTTCAAAAATAACTTTAAAAATAAATATCATTTCAAAAATAACTTTAAAAATAAATATCACCTCAAAAATACTAACAAATGAATTTCATTTCTTAGGATATCATAATTTAATTCATTCTACCTAAAATGTAAAACTTTTAACTAGAATGATTCATTAAGATAACCCATATATTTTAACTTCTAAAATAATATATATATATATATATATATATATATATATATATATGTATGTATGTATGTATGTATGTATGTATGTATGTATGTATGTATGCCTGTAACTCTTCTACAAGATTAGATTAAGTTACCAAGTATGGGAAGTGATGAAGCCAATTTTACAAGGTTCTACTCATGATATGGAATACCACACAATGCTCTACGTCCATCCAATAGTTTGGAGAAAATATTGGTCTAACACCCTATTTAGTGTTTATCAAAAATATAATAATTTTTTTAATTCTTATTCTAGCACAATGGCCTACTTAATGTTAATACAAAATGGCTTGAAAAATGATAAAAATGTTTGGATGCATAAGAGTATTGAGTTAAAGTAATTAAAAATGTTTTAATCGAGGAACCTTTTACAGTTCTCAAACACTTCATTTTAAGAATATTACCCTTCCCATTTTAGAGTTGTTATAGGAAAAGCCTTTTAAAAGGGTTCTCGGAGACATCATTTTAAGAATATTACCCTTTCCATCTTAGAATTGTCATACGAAAAGAATTTTAGAAGGGATATCTAGTAATGATGTTTATTTTCAATTTGATCGAGATAATTTACTTTTTAAGCCCTAAACTTATGAATTAAGATTATCTGAATGGTAGAAGAATATTATGATATTTCTTATTAATAAAAAGAATTTTTCATAGTATATTTCTTAATGATAATAAATTGGGAAAAAAGGGTCTATATTTTTAGACAAAATATGCACTCTATTTAACATTTTAACCTCCTAGATGTGATCATTAAAAAATGAATCTAACTTGTACATATATAGATAAGGATTCATTTCTTCCCTCTTAATCACTCGAAAGAACAAATTTTGAATGGAATTGAGATCATGTATTCTGAGTAAGTTTTTATATCTATAACTACTTAAAAAAAAGTTTACATATTATTTAAAATTTGGCATAGAGATGGACATTTCTAAGTCCTCTATTAAAAGATCATTATGGAAAAAGAAAATCTCATTTAAAAGAAACATGATAATTATGAATTTATTACTTTGATTAAATGCTACGTGCATCATGAATATGGTCCTTTGTTTAGGACTTATATAAATCCATCATAGCACAATAGGTGTGGAGACTAAGAATTCAACAAAGTTAATCCTATATAATAAATTGTAAATGATTAGAAGGAGAAAAAGTAGAATAATCAACTTTAAAACCATGAAACGATTACTATTAGCAATTTTTTTTCATCCTAAAAGTAATGAGGTAGAATAATTGAATTGATATTTTGAATGTAAGTCCATTTTTAAAATAAGTTTCTCAACAAAACAATGTGATGGTTAAAAATTGTCTTTGTTTAAATACCCATAAAATTTATTATTGAAAATAGGTATAAGAACTCTGTAAAAGTAAATGTTATGAACACCAATCTCTAAATGTTAAGAAAGATCTTAAAATTTTCAATCCCTTTATTTATTTCAATAATTATAAAGAGGTCAATTAATAAAGCAGCCAAATTCATATAAAAGAAAATAAAAATGGGGTGTAAAAACCACCCACTTACAAATCCCTTAGAAATGAATATCGCCTCAAAAATATTTTATAAATAAATACCATCTTATAAAATTCTTGGGACATCATAATATTCATTATATTTAAAATATAAAGCTTTTATATCGAATGGTTCTCCAAAGTAACCTATATATTTATATTTTTCAAAAAAATAACCCTGAATAAATGTAACACTTTTACAAGATTAAAATACCAACATGTGGTAAATGATGATGCCAATTTTGTAGGGTTATAATCCTTATATTTATATTAAATTATTTTTTGAGATAGTGTGTGTGTGTGTGTGTGTGTGTGTGTGTGTGTGTACACACACACACACACACATTTTTCAAATAAATAAACATCTATATAGATTAAATGCAACACTTCAACATTTATAAAATATTAAATTAGCAATGTGTGAGAAGTGATGATGCCAATTTTTTAGGGTTGTAGTCATTATATGGAATACTACACAATGCTCTAGGTAAATCTAATAGTTTACATAAAATACTGGTCTAAGACCCTACTTAATGTGAATTAAAATTTAATATTTTATTTTAATTTAAATATAATAACCCACATACACATACACACAAATGTGGATTATTAAGATAAGAGACTAGATCCATATTTAATCCTATGAATTTAATATGGATTTGTTATTGGAAGGTGTATTGGTGCTTCAATGTGAGATAATTCATGATCCTAAGTTCTCTAGTCCATAATTGACTATGGTGATTAAAAAAACTATTTAAAAAATAACATGAATGTTTGTCACACTAAAATGTATCTAAAGATGTATAATATTTAAATAGAATATTTTAGCCAAATTTCAAGTGAATAGTTCCACTCAAAGGTAATTTTTTTCTCCAGACAATACTATCCATTGCTCATAGAAACTTATCTGTATCTGAGTCATTTGTAAAATACTAAATCAATATGTATTAGGGTCTAGAAAATAGGGATTACCATAGTTTATAATATTTTAAATTAAAATAAACCAAACAAGACCTAAACATGTATATACTATTTAGAAACAAAAATAAATAGTAAAAAAAGAATAAATTTAAAACAAGGTATATCTAGATAGAAAGTGTATTTGACAAAGGAGGAACAACCTCATCCATGAATTTTACTAGAGAAATTTATATTTGACCAAGTAAATTTTACCACTATCTACATCAACATTCATAATGTTCAAATTCTTTCTTACGTACTCAAAGTTGTTCTTTGTTAATGCTTTTATGAATATATATAGCAACTAGTTTTTAGATCAGAAAAAATCAAATAGATGTATCCATTATTCTCTACTTCTATGATAAAATGGTATATTATATCAATATATTTGATTCTTTTATGAAACACACTATTTTTTTATAGTGTAATTGTTGATTTGTTATCACAAAAGATTTATATTGGATCCACATGATCATGGAATAAATATAACAATACTTGATTCATCCAAATCACTTTCCATGTGACTAATGTTTGTTCCACATACTCTACTTCAATTGTTTAATTTTCTCAATAGGTTGCTTCTTTTATGTCCATGAGACTAACCTGATATAAAATGAAATTTATATTTGAAAGTATTATTCCTATCATCTATTCTACCTATAAAGTCCTTTTAGAATAGCCAATCAAGTTAACATCTTTAATACTAGAATATGGAATTGTATATTATGTTGTTCCTACTACATACCTCAATATTCTCTTTCCAACATGTCAACATGAGTCTATTGGTGACTCTATAAATCTTGAAATCAACCTAACACCATACATATTTTCTAGATTTGTAGTTATTAGTACATCAAACTTCCAATGAGCCTTTTTAACATAGGTGGATGAACATTGGATCCTTTTTCTTATTTTTTGAGTCTAGTTTATATTACAACTAGAGTTGATGTGAAATTATAATTCATAAGATTAAATATAATTAACACATTTTTGGTTTACTTGGATTGACAAATAAAAATGTCATCATCTGACAAAACAACTTCAATGCTTACGCAATATCTCATCAATCCTAAATCTATCATTTCAAAGTCTCTTTTCATGTTTCTTTTGAACATGTCTACACAGGTTTTTTTTATTAAATATTAAGTCATCAACATATAAACACACAATAAAATGTGCCCTTGTTCATTTTATTTTATATATAGTGTAGGCTCATTAATGCTTCTATTAAAACCATTGGTAATCAAGTATGCATCCATTCAACGATACCATCCTCTTATTGTGTGTTTGAAGCCATAAATAAATTGATTTAATATACATATTTTATGTTCATGTCAACACACTTCATAACCTAGTAGTTATTCCACATACACTCATTCCTTTAGAAAACTATTCAAAAATGATGATTTTGCATTCATTTGGTAAACTTTTCAATTGTTTTGTATTGTTATTGATGAAACCATTATGATCATATCAAGCCTTGTAACTAGTGTGAATGCATCGTTATAATCAATTTCATGCTTTTACACAAACCTTTTTTCTAATAACCCTTACATGTATTTTTTAAAATCACCATCTACATTGAACTTGCTCTTATACATCCATTTTAATCCTATGCAATATTTATCTTCAAGTAGATCTACTATCTCTAATATTTTTACTTTTTTAATGGAATCCATATCTTCATACATAGTCTTGAATCAATTTCTTATATTACTTTTCTTCAAAATAAACATGATCATGAGATATTATAGTAGAATTTTAATTTCCTGATGAACATGATTCTTATGTAAACCTAGCTTAAAATCATTTTGGCAACCATCCTGATTGCGATACCTATATAAATTATACCCAAGGAATGTAGAATTCTTTGCATATTAATATGTTTAGAGGAGAGCCAAAGAAAGAAATAAAATTTCTTCCAAGAAAAGATGAGTTAAAAATGTCAACTACTTTAGAAAACAAAAGCCAATTGGGTAGATGTCAAATACAGTGTTCTAAAAAATATGGGAAGATTTCACCCAAGGAAATTTTATGTAAAATTCACATCTGATGGCCAATTTGTTATGCAACATGAAGAGAATATGAGTTAAAATGAGTTAAAAATGTCAACTACTTTAGAAAAAGAAGCCAATTGGGTAGATGTCAAGTAAAATGTTCTAGAAAATATGGGAAGATTTTGCCCAAAGGAATTTTCTATAAAATTCACATCACATGGCTAATTTTTTATGCAACATGACCCAATAGAAGCAACAGGAAGGGGAAAACATAACTCTACTACACGAAGGCAACTAAACTAGTGTAATTCAGCTTTAACTAAGTTGGGAAAAAATAATGATGAACTTTATGTGGAAATTGATCAAATGAGAATCTTTTTAGATAAAAATGTAGGAACACTAGTTAAGAAACCATTGTCCCAAAAAGAGGACCTAGCTCCACTAGTCAATACTAGTGACATGATTCAAGGTGAGATAAATATAGCCAATGATGGCCTAGTTGAGTTAAATAAAGGTCAAGATAAACAAATAGTAATGTTAGATGAAGCCATTATCATAGTAAAACATTTGGAAGAATTCCTTTCGTAGTAAAATCTTGATGAAATAAAATAAGATCTGAAGAAGCTAATTATGAAAAATACACAACACTATGATATGCTTAAAGTAATCCACACAAGAATGGTGGAACTTTTAAGTGTTAATACTAGTGAAAATTTGTAAATTTGAAAAATGGAAACTAGCCTTGAACAAATAGAAAAAGGTGTTATAAAGATAAATGATTAGTAGAGTGTTAGAGTAGAGGAGACTAAAAAGAAAATTCAAGAACTTCAAGAAAAGGTTGATAACTTGGTAGGATTGTCCTCACTTATTTTGGCTCAGATACATGAATTGCCACAAAAAATGAAAAGGTCTTATAAAACAAACCCTCTGAGTATGGTAAAAATAGTAGAAGGCACCCCTTCTAAGATCATCCCATTAAGACAACCTACTAAAGAACAAGTGTCTAATCATGCTAAAAGAATTAGACAAATAAGAATCTTTATGAACATTGAGTCATTAAGCAGAACTGATTTTCTTAATTTTTTTGATGATACCTACAAAAGGATTGAAAGACTTAACAAAAATACTAAAATTTTCAAAGAATTGGTTAAGCTGTCTAAAGGTGTAAACTAGAAAAAGAAGATTGAAAAAAAAACCACTACCAGCTACCTATATTTCAATGAAATTAGTGAATTAAATTAGAACCCTGATAATATAGATGTCTTAGATCCCTTGGATGCTTCACAAGATTGGACTGAGTCCCTGCTCACCATCTTGATAGATGTGCAAGAGGAAAAGGTTATACTTACAGTACACCTAGATGGCTCGAATAAGTATACTCCTCCAACACTGAGTCATCTAGCTTGTAAATAGTCACACCTATGATTAGAGCAACCTTTCCACAAATAAATTTTGGCAGTGTTGAAGCCCTTGATCAAGATATCTAATGAAATCAAGGAAGATAGCCAGATGATCTAACTAAAGTTCCTATACTTCCATATTCATTCAATATTGATGGTTGGTGTGGATCAAGTAATGATATAAGATATAGAATCCATAGTCTAATTGAAAGTACCAACAGATGGGTAGAAACTCAGGAACTTATATTTGGGAAGACTGAGGAAGAAGGCATGGACCTTATAATTACTAACCTAGATGGTAGTATAAATGAATGGTGGTTATCCCTTATAGAAGATGAAAGGGTTGTGGCAGGATCCCCAGTAGGTAACTTTATTGAAGTAGTTATCCATGAGTATGCTAGAGACATCGTTAATATTGATTCTATTAAATACAATAAATTATTCAAGATGAAGCCTTAAAACATGAAATACTAGGTTAGAATCAAGTGTGATTTTTCTCTTTTGGCAAGAAAAACAATACAGAGCCAAAATAAAAAAAACTAAACACATGTTTATTAATGCATTTCTTAGAAAAATCTCAAATGGAGTATTGGTCTACAGATTAAATAAAAATGAAGCCACGACTATAGAAATAGTCACAATTATAAAAATGATCTTAGGTCAAATCATCCAGTCTATAGAAGAATATCTTTACAATCAATGTAAGGATAAAACTTCAGTCAAATTACTTTAAAAACAAATGAAAACCATTGATAACAATATCTACAAAAATAATGGATATAGTGCACTAGGCTATTATGGTTCTGAGAATTCTCATTGTAAATGCCACAAAGAAAAGAGAAAATACCAAAAATAGAGAATTGGAGATAAGCCTAAGTATAAGAGGAGATTCTCTAAAAGAAAAACCTATTTTAAGCTAAAAAGAACCATCTCAGGAAAATAACCTATAAAATGTTATATCTATGGCCAGTAAGGTCATATAGCTCCTAAGTTCCCAAATAATAAATGGTATCCTAAAAAGATGAAAAATATTAGAGTTATACTTCATAATGAAGAAATGCATGTAATTTTTTAATTCAGCTTAGATGATGATGTCTATTCAATATCCACTAAAAATGATACTTCTTCTAGTGACAATGAAAATGAAGTAAATCAATTTAAAGAACTAACTTCCTCTGATAATTCATAGACTGAACTCTACTATTTTAATATGATGTCTAGATTTGATCCTGAAGCCTAAATGTAACATATAGAATATCTACTCTAGAATTGTAAGATCCCTCTTCATCTCATCCCTATCTATCAAGATGAGATTACCCAATTATGTAGCATGCATGATGACCTTAAGGTCAAGACACTGTAATAGATTATATTTCATGAAAACCCAATGTTATATGTATAATAGGAATGGAATAGAAAACAAAAATGATCTGGGCAACAATTCAAGCTACAATTTGGGTGACAGTTCTACCTTAATTGATGATAGACCTTTTGGGAGCCATAAATTTTGCATCGTAGCTCCAATTAACTCACTTTTTCAACCATTGGAAACGTAAGAATGAGGACAATGCATTGAGATGGCATGGATCTCTGCTTGATGATTTTTGGCCCCTAAAAACCTAATGTATGTGCTCCAAATTTCAATTTTAGTAGTGCAGTCTAAAAATAATATGTTTCTAAAAATAGTAATTCCTCAAATTTTGTATTGTTTTAAATCATGGTAGCCAAATGACTAAATATCCCTCAATATTGGTGACCTTCCACATCCTCCTCCTACTTTCAAAAGGTGTATAAATGAATATGTAACCCAAAATGGAAATCAGACATCTCTTCCCCGAGATAAGCATATAGTTGTATTGTTATCTTGAGTAATAAAACATCTCTTCTCAAATAATTCATTGTTACTATGTTAATTTTGTGTTCTTCAAATATTTTTCAGTCATAATTTCTTTGTTTTGGATCAGTGGTATCAGAGTGGCTTGTATTGGGAGTGTATGATCCTGAAGATGAGGTTAGGCTACAAAAAGTTTGGGTGGAAAAAAATAAAGCTTCCAAACTATCCACCTATTCACTACAAATGACTTCAAATGGCAGATGACACTGAGACATCTGATCCTTTCAAGGAAATGGTGAATGAAGCCATCCAATGGAAACAAGCATAGATGCTGCAACAATTTTCCCAAATTCTCCAACAACTCCTGATGGGAAATTCTAGCTCCTCATCTACACTTCCTGGATCCTCATCCATGGAACATCCTCTAAGTGCCCCAACACCCTTCAAGGTTTAAGTAAATTTTTATATTAATATATTTGAAGGAAAAATCAATGCTGATGCAATAGAAAATTGGTATGATCAATTGTCTTTCTACTTCTCTGTAAATAAATTCACCGATAGAGAAAATATCACTTTTGCTGATTGAAAGCATCATTGCCAGTGAAAAATTGGTGGGAACTGTACAAAAAGAGGTTCAGTACAGATGATATTGGCCTTGAGGTGGAACCATCCTGGGATGATTTCATGGAAGTGGTAAAGGAAGAATACTATCCCATTGGAGCATATGATGATCTATACATACAATGGCAACAACTTCTCCAAGGTAAGGACCAATCTGTTCAAGATTACATAGATATTTTTCATTCTTTGTCTGTCATATTAGGCATTTAAGAAAGTGAGAAACATAAGACTCTAAAATATCATGGTGGAATACAATGGTACATATGGGGGGAAATGGAACTCTTTAATTTGGAAACCCTCGATGAGGCATACATGTTCGTAGTAAAGCTTGAGCAAAAGCATGGAAGAAAGAATATGAAGAGTCAACATTTAAAATGGAAAAGTGACAAGGAAGGTCAAACATGAGGCCAAAATTGGAAGCAAAAAGAGTTTCAAGATAATAAACCTCAGAAGGGGAAGGCTAGAAAATGGTGTAATTAACCACAAAACTAGAACTCACTCTAAAGAAGAACGTTGAGCCATCATGTCACTGATTTTTGAGCCACAATACTCGACATCTATTACTCTATCTCTTATATAACCTACAGTTGAAGAGGATGAAGAAGAGATTATAGATACTGAGCCTAACACTATCATCACTTCATCACAGACCTATGAGGAAAGGCTAGATGACAAAGAAATATTATTTCACTCTAAATTATGGGAAAAGGTATGTCTCTACATTTTATTCTTGATATTGGGAGTCAAAATAAATTTATCTCTATAAAAGTTATGAGAATTCTAAATCTATCCATGAAGCCTCAACCAAAGCTATATAGTATTGGATGGTTGAGCCTAGGGAGAGACCTCCATGTCACCTATCAGTATCTTCTTTTATATGCAATAAAACCTTTCCAAGATGAAGTCTTGTGTGATGTGGTCAATCTAGATGTTTGTGATGTACTCTTTCATCACTCGTTCATGTATGATCGACATGGCATCTATGAATCGTGAACCCAAAGAATCAACCTCACTCTTGGAACATGGTGCTATAGGGTAGCATAGGTACCACTTCCCACATATGTCACCCTGATTAGTGCCACACAATGTAAAATATTGGTGGAGAAGACAAAGCAATTCATTCTCATGGTGGTCAAACCATAGAAATATAAGAAGGCTAATGATGTAGTCCTAACTACACAATCAATACAATAATAGAAGTAGATGGAATAAATCATAGGAGAATAATATGACTTATTCAAGTCACCCATAGGAGTTTCACTACATTACTAGGTAAAACATTCTATCAATTTGATCCCAGGATCAGCTTTGCCTAACAGTCCTGTGTATCACAAATATTTTTTGGAGAGTGATGAGATAAAAAGATAGATTCAATAATTGATCCAAAAAGGTCACATTAGGCCAAGCTCTCCACCCTGTGGTAGCCCAATTATGTTGACACTAAAGAAAGATGGAACATGGAGGCTTTGCATTGACTATCAAGCCGTAAATAAAATCACTGTGAAAAATCACTACCCCCTCCCTAGGATTGATGAACTACCAAACCAACTTTGTGGTGTGAAGTTCTTAAACAAAATTGATCTCAAATCTAGCTATCACCAAATTCCTATCTATCCCACTCATGTCTAAAAGACTGCATTGAAATCTAAGGAGGGGCTCTTTGAATGGTTGGTTATGCCTTTTGGCTTAACTAACGCACCTGTAACCTTTATGAGGATGATGGATGACATCATGTGACCCTTCACTAACTAATTCATGGTTGTCTACCTAGATGACATACTCATCTACAACCAAACATGGGAGGAATATCTGTAACATATTCGTAAGGTGTTTCTAACTCTTTGGGAGCACAAGTTATGTGCAAATCTTGACAAATGCATATTTGGGATGAAAAAAATTTAGTACCTTAAGTACATTATGAATGAGGAAGGGTTCCATGTTGACCCAAAAAAGATTCAGGTTATTTGAGAATGGCCTACACTAAAGACCTTCAAAGAACTTCATAGATTCTTGGGTCTTGGAAATTTCTATCACAAGTTTGTTCTTGGATATTTACATGTTGCTTGGTCACTAACCCAAGTGACTAAAGGAGGAGCTAAAGCTATATTTTAGTTGGATGAAATACAATAAAGGGCATTTGAGAATTTGAAGAATAGACATTGGCCAACCTTTGTTCTTGCCTTGCTAGATTTGCATCAACCTTTTGAGTTGATGACGGATTCATCTGAATATGTCACAGGAACTGTCATCATGTAACATGGCCATCCTATTGAATATCATAGTCAAACTTTCACTAATATAGTTAGAAATAATTTGATTTATGAGAAGGATCTCTATGCCATTATGAAATCCTAAAAATAATAGAAACACATCTTGGGGAAAGAGATAGTCATCCACACTGACCATAGACCATTTGAATTCATCTAAAGATATAACAAACTATGAAATGAGAGGCACCAAAAGTGGGCCATATATCTATAGTAATTCCATCTGATAATCAAAAATAAAAAGAGGAGCTCAAATACAACCATAGATTGTCTAAGCAACCAACTAATTACTACACTCACAATAGTTCTTGATCTATGAAGACACGAGACTAAAACTTGGGGTGGTTTGTATGAAATAGATCCTACATTTGCTGATACACATCAGGTCATTCAAAAAGGTAAACATGTTTATTATTTATATTTGCAAGATAATGTCCTCTATCATATGGGGCACATCTATGTTCCATCTGTAGAGAAATAGAAGATGATATGGGAAGCACATTTTAGTAGTATAGTTAGACAGTTTAGTGTAGAAAAGACATTGGCAGTTCTTCAAAAACACTTCTACTAGCCCCATATGTGAAAGGATGTGGAAAGTTATCTCAAATATTGCACCCCATGTGTGATATCCAAGCCAATAAATAAGAATCAAGGATTATACACACCATTGCCATAACCAACTAGGCCTTGGGAATCTATCTCAATGGATTTTCTCTTAGGTTTATCCACTTCAAATCATGACAAAGACTGTATTTTTGTTAAAGTTGATTATTTTTCAGAAATGGATATTATGATTACTTGTAAGAAAAATATATCTACTAAATAAACTACTCAACTATATTTTAGTCATGTATGGCTCCATTTTAGTCTCCCCATGTCCATTGTCTCAGATCGAGATAGTAGGTTCCTGAGCATCTTCTGGTCCATTCTACGGAAGATGATGGATACTAAGTTAATGAATTCCATAGACTGATTGTCAAATAGAGGTGGTGAATCAATTGATTTTTCATAAGACTCAAATGTATCACTTCAAATATCCATGCACATGGGATGAGGGGCTTCTTTTCATACAACATTGATATAATCGAGCCCTGCACAACTCGACCAAGCACAGTCCATTCCAAGTATGCTTCGAGCTCCAACCCATGGCACCAATTGATATAAACATTCCATTATCAACCATGGAATACACACTTCATGGAATATCTAAGGTAGGAAAAGCAACAAAGTTAATTAAACAACTAGAACACATCTAGCAGCAAGTTTATGACATCTTGGAGAAGATGAATCAGAAGTATAAGTAATGCCATGAAAAACATAGGATTTCACACCATTTTGTTATGGGTGACAAGGTTTGGTTAAGAATTTATAAGGAATGACTTACAGGCCCACATATCAAAATTTGCCCTCTATGATACGGTCCCTACACCATCACTAGAAAAGTTGGAAAAAATTCTTTTAAGTTGAACCTACTAGCCTACCTTGGTCTGCATCGAATATTCAATGTGGAGCTCCTCAAACCATATCATCCACCTTTATTAGACCCTTCAGTCATAGCAGAATAATTAGACATCAACGAGTTTTATCCACAAGGTTTTGCTCTAGTGGAGGAGGATCAGATTGTGGACACCTAGATGAAGATAAGAAGAGGATGCTCTATTCCACTTTATCGGGTGTTCAAAAAGGGCCATCTTAGCCACCAAGGTGAGTGGCTCACAAAGAATCAAATTAAGACACAACTAACACATCTGATAAGGAATATCCATTTCTTCTCAAGGAGGGAGTAATGATCCAGGTAATAATTCAAGTGACAATTTAGGGGATGGTTCTACCCTAATCGATGATGAAACTTCTGGGAGCCATAAATTTTACACCATAGCTCCAATTGAATCACCATTTGAATTATTGGAAATATAAGAATAATGAGAACATGGTGAGATGGCATAGATATTTTCTCAACATAAGTTCCCTAAATTTAAATTTTAGTAGTGAAGTCTAAAAATAGTAGGTTTCTAAAATAGTAATTCCTTGAATTATGTATTTTTTTAAATCATAGAAATCAAAACACTTAATATCCCTCAAGATTGGTGACCTTACACATTTTCCTACTTTAAAAATGTGTATAAATGAAGATGTAACCCAAAATGGAAATTAGACATCTCTTCCCATAGATAAGCATATAGTTGTATTGTGATCTTGAGTAATAAAACATCTCATCTCAGAGAAATCATTGTTATTGTGTTATTTTTGTGTTCTTAAAATATCTATTGATCAAAAATTCTAATTTTTGGATCAAAAAGATAAGCCTAAGAATCCAAGCACAAAAATCCTGGTAAAATACCAAAAACAACTTGTTGAAATCCTCAAACCTATAAAATCAAAAATAGAATCTTCTTCTCAAGATATTAATCAATTAATAAATTATTTTGAAGATTCTATAGAATAAAACAACCTTGAATAAGTTCTTCCTATCCAAGGTTGTTTCCATGCTGCAGAAAAAAAATGATTATCTCAGTAAACATTATTGATTCAAGTAATGGCTTATTGACCCAAGATTGTCTAATCAATAATGGAGCAAATATGATTTTTACAAAGCGTGGAGCTATCCCATAGTACCTGTGGCATGATTATTCATTAGATTTTGTTGTTTTCAAGGGTCAATGACTACTATAAAAAATATTTATCCTAGGATACTACTTGAAGTAAATGGCATTAAGGCATATGTAAAATTATGGATGTTTGATAAGATGTCGATAGATATTATTTTAGGAATGAACTTCCTAAATCAATTTATGCCTTATACTATTCACAACAGATACTTTTCTTTAAGATTCTTTGGTATTAAACACCAAATTCTTAGAAAGACCTATGCAACTGTAAGAGTTTCCACAAAACCCCATGAAGAAGAGGATACAAAAGTGTAGATGAAGATTTGCAAGATAGTACAAGATTTTGAAAAAAGAAAAGATATCTTGAATACTTTCATAACAAAGATGAAAGGATTTTGTGATAATGATCCCAAAAGATTTTGGGATAAGTGTAAATATACTATATCTCTTGATCTAAAACCTAGCATTGATCATAACTGAGGTATCAAATCTAACACTATCTCTTTCTTCCCTTCTCAAGATAAAATGGGAGAAGAAGAGATCAAAGAATTATTGTAGAAGGATTTGATACAAAAAATCCATAGTGAATGGGCTTCTCCTAAATTGTATGTAAATAAACACTGAGAAAAAAAAAAGGGAAAATGAGACTAGTAATAAATTATAAAAAGCTCAATGATTAGCTCATACCTATTAGATATCCAATTCCTAACAAGATTATTCTTATCAACAAGCTGAAGGAATATTGTGATTTTTTTATGTTTGATTTGAAAAGTGGATTTTGGCAAATTGGGGTAGAACCTAAAGATACTTAAAAAATTACATTTGTCTTACTAGTCTTAGATAGGCATTATGAGTGGAAGGTTATCCCTTTTAGCCTAAAAAATGCTCCCTCTAAATTTTAAAAAAGGTTGGATGGAATCTTTGGCCTTGCTAAGCAATTTGCTATCTATATTGATGATATATTAGTTCTTTCAAAATATTTAAATAGTCATCCTATACATTGGAAAGAATCTGTTGATCTATGTAACTAGAATAAGTTGGTTTTAAGTGATAAGAAAAAGGAAATAGGAAAAATAGAGATTGAATTTCCTAGGTTAAATATATGTCAAAATAAGATTTCATTACAACCACATATTTTGCAGTCATTAGAAATATTTTTGGATGGAATAAAAGACAAAACCCAAATATAGAGATTCCTTAGATATCTAAATTAATACTCTCTATTCTATAGAGATCAAGATAAAGATAAGAAAATACTATAGAAAAGGTTAAGAAAATACTCAAGCCCATGAACTACTGAAATGACACAGGCAATCAAAAGAATTAAGGAAAAAGTTAAAGGACTACCAAATCTCATATTGCCAGGGGAAGGTTTAATGAATTTTAAAACAGATGCTTCAGATGAAGTTTTTGGTAGAATACTTCTGGAGAAAACTAAAGATGGTAGAGAAAAAGTCTGATATTACTGCAATGGTACATGAAACCTAGCTCAGAAGAATTACCATTCCACTAAAAAAGAACTATTAGTAGCCAAACTATGAATTTTCAAACTAAGGATGTTTTTACTCCCAAATAATTTTCTCTTAAGGACATATCTGTTATAGTTTGAATCTATCATTAGAAAAACCTAAAGCCAGCAAGTTAGAAACTAGATAATGACTAGATGGGAAATATGGTTTTCTAACTTTGAGCTTGATGTTCAATACAAGAAAGGAAATCCTAATTGTTTAGTTGATTCCATGTCTAGGGAAGGATTAAGATGGTATTATCATATGTTTTGTACTAATTAGTTTTTGATGTTTCAGGGTGATGAAGGATTTGATAATTTTGATTACGATAATATTCCAAAAAATCTTACTCAACAAGAAAAAGAAAGAATCAATGAATGGCTTCTTATCCTTGAAGAGACCCAGATAAAAAAAACTTCCTAGGCTTGCTATTGAAAAGATTTTGTCAAAATATTTATTAGTTAATGCCAATAGGAACTTTCCTGATATTGATGGAAGAAGTTGGACTAGATTCTGTGACATGGATAACAGAAACATCAGGATACTTAGAGGACAATTGTCATTTGAAAAGTTATTGCTAATCAAAGTAAAGGCGATTTCTATGGAGAAGTCTATATCTGTATGAGTATCAATATGCTTGCAAGGAGCTTTCATGACAGACTAGTTGATGTACCATATGATCAATGGGAAAAGTTACCTCGGGATCAATGGCTTGAATAATATGCACCAACCACTTTAAGCCCCTAGTTCAAGATTTTTATCATTCATGAAGAATTATGTGTTTAGGATACTAATATATTTTAAAAATTTACTGAAGATCACCTCTATGATGAAATAAAATTTAAGTTTTATTTCACGGTTTGTATATATAAACATACAAACAATAAAATCAAATATACATTTCAAAAAAAGTTTTGTGAACTTATAGAAGATGTTGATACCATATTAAGAATTAAATTTCTTGAAAAAAATCATAAGAACCCTAATAAAATTGAAATATTAATCCCTGATTTTAATGTAACACATACATACTCATGTGATGACTATGTCTATGACACCTATCATAGGTATGAAGATTTGGATGACATAAACATTGACATGTCTATTAAAAGCCCTTATGGGAGTCCCTAAAAAGAAGAATGTATGGGCCCTTTCAAGATTTGTTCACTGTCCCTTTAATATGGTGACATAGATAATGCAAGGTAAGGTCTTATCTTGGCCAGTAGAGTGGGCTTGTCGTCTACCATTTATAGCTATGAGATGATGTTTGATTTTTACCATCATTAGAGGAAGGATTAAAAATATTTAAGGTTTGCCTAGTCTAATTTACATTATGGGGATGATATGGTACTTCAATAAATTGACATAGTTTTACTTATTGAGCAACATCTTTTATATTTCACTTTGATCAAGGACATGTTCATTTTTTTCATTCTTGATACTTATCTCGTAGATCATCACCCCATTTACTTTAACATTGAATGTACTTCTCCTCAAGTTATAATTTAAAACCTATTTTTTTGACTAGAAAGAGATATCCATTCGATTCAGTGGTGATCTAAGGATCTTCATCACACTTCCACATCTCTTTAGATATATGGCAAGCAAGAAACTATTTTTAGATAGTGTTTGCATAATGCTACAAACCATGAGTTCATCTATTCTTTACATTAATTAGAACATGCACCATTTATTGTCCACCTTCAAACTCAAGTGACACAATAGAAACACAAACTCCAAATTGAGGATGCACACAAAGCCAAAGGAGCTTAGCTGAAAATTCCTAGCTATTGGATCAACATTAGTGATAAGGTATCCAAGGATTTTTTGCCCTCGTCTTCTCTATGAAATTTATTGATAGAATCAAAGCTATCAAGGAAGAAAATGAAAGACTTACTAAACTTCCTAACATTTTACAAGCCTTTGTGCATCACTACCATGGTTTTTTCCTATCTTAAGCTTCTTCTATATAAATAGAGGTTGTTCTCCTTCAATATATACATGTAGTGCCCTTCAAAGTCTCTAATAATAAAATAACTAATTGTGATAGGCCATTATATCTCAGTGACCTTCATGAGGTTATTAAATGGATGGTAGTGGACAAATCTCCATTAATTGATGGTTTCTCATGTGAGTTTTATCAAACCATGTGGCACATTGTTGGTCCATTCTAACCAATTATTTAGGAACCTTTATTAATCAGGGAAACATTAAATTCATGCGTAAGTCTTGTGATCCTAAAATTATCACAAACTAGAGATATATTACTTTTCTCAAAGACTCATATAAGATTATTGACAAAGTGCTAGCTCTTAGTGTGGAACACATTCTCCCTTTAATTATTAAGAGTGAACAAATGGGATTCGTACAAAATAGGTTCATTCTGGACAATGTCATCGCTATCTAGGAAGGTATGGAATGGGCTAGTCTTTCTAATCAAAACGTTCTATTTGTTAAGATTGATTTTGAAAAGGCTTATCATCACATTGAGTAGATTTTCATTCTAAGCATGCTTTATGTGCTTGGGTATGGACCAAAGTTTGTTTAGATTGTTAATATGTTATTTTTAGGATGAAATAGCTTGTATTAATATTAATGTCACCCAATATTATATATTTGAGTTGTATCGCTACATAAGGCAAGGCTATCCTTTAGCCCCTTCCCTTTATGTTCTTGTAGTAGAAGGATTTAGCTATCTTTTAGATAATTATGCTACCAAAGGTTTAGTAAAATGTATTTTTCTCCCTAAGTAAAATGTTATTTTTATGGATGACTCCTTTCTCACTCTCCAAGAGGAGGAACAATCCATTAAAAATACCATATAATGTCTTCACATATTTTGTTTGGATTCAACCTCATCCATTCAATGTAGGAAGACCTAATTGTACATATAGTCATTGGACCCCAAACGTCCTTGGCTTGAAGAATTTTAATTATAGTGGATTCTAGCAAGAGTGAAATTCAAGTTTCTAGGCATTCATTTTGCCTTTCAAGCCTATGCCTTTCACTTATAGTCCTATGTGGTGCAGAGAGTTAAAAAAAAAGATTTACTTTTGGATAACTTAGCCTCTATCTTTGGCTGGTAAGTTTCGAATTTGTTCTAAATTTTTTGTATCCATGCATGTATATTATTCCTCCTATTTGGCCCCTTTTAATGCTTCCTATAGAAAGTTAAAAAAGCTTATAAGGTATTTCTTGGGACTAATTCTAAGGGACATAAGGTATTCCACATATTTGCCTACAACATTTATTGTCACCCTAAGGATGTTCAGGGACATAGTCTTTTTTATATTAAGCTCCAAGAGCTTGCTCTTGGGGACAAATCTATAATTAGAGGTCTTTGTGGTAATGAAGCTTGCAATTTTATTTTCCATCATTACATCTCTCATTATCTCCTCTGTGGCAGCAAAGCATGGAAAGGCCTGGGGTTTCACACTTTACTTATCACCCTAGTGCCTATCAATATTTAAGTGTTACTTTTTTATTCAAAGTTTATGGAAGGCTTGGGAGAAGCTTACTCACCTCAGTAGGTCTGGTGAAAGGTTAAAAAATGACATCTTATTTAACTCTCAGTCCCTGTGGTGGTCACTTTGTCTTAATTATTACAATGTTTCTTTTGCCTTAGTCCCCTAGGTTTAAGGTATATGCCTTTTCAAAAAATGTGTGAAGCTTATCAATGACCTCTTTTTTAAGGAGATCAGTTTTTTGCTCACTTGGTAACAAATTCAAAACAAATATGAATTAATAAAATCAAATGCAAAGGGTATTGTAGAAATTGAAGGCTCCATACCTGTCAAAAATTTTCATAAAATGGGAGTTAATTCTCTTGTTCCTTGATGGAGGGATTGGCACTGGCCTAAATACACCCCTTTCATTTCATACTCTTCATGGCTACGATATCAATTACTTGCCTCTCAACATATTCAAATTGATATGCTCAATATCAAATGGAATCTTCATTTCCATGATACGATCTGGGCTAAGCATCTCAACATAGTGTGTTATGCTTCTATTGAGCGCCAAGAATCTCATTTTTTATAGTGCCTTCATTACCAAGGCTTGCATGTGGGTGACCAGCTCAAGCATCTGTGTGTGATTAACCCTATCTATTTGTCTTGTTAATAACCAAAATATATTAAAAATTTATTTTGGTCTTGTCCACATGCTTAGTCTATGTGGCACTAGATTCACTCCCTTTTTTTGTCTTTTCACGAACAATTCCTTAGTAAAAGATGGCTCTCTTGGGGGACTTAGCGTTGTTGGTTACAAAATATATTCATTTTTGATAGATCTTTTGATTTGACATTTTTTTCAAATATGGAAAGATGGGAATTATGCTTGCTTTAATCATGAAGAGTTGGAATGTAATTTTTCAATTTCTAACAAAATTACTATTGTTTATAATGCCAGTCTTAAGATTCAAATCCAAATAGACAAGGTGCATCTAGAGCTCAACCACCTCCATCATTTGCTAGATCACTAGCGCAACACTCTATGTGCGGTCAGCTGGGGATCTCCTGATACCCCATGAAATCTTTCACCCCCATGGAGACGAAGATGTGGACCAAGGCAATAGTGATCTAGACTTAAACACAAGATCTAGTCTCTGCAATGGTTACCAACTCGCTGGCCATATCCTTGTCGTGGTGGTTTGAGTGGTTCCTCCCGATCTAAAGGTGATGGTTGGGACTAGGGATCTCCTCCCCCATTCAAGGATGGTGATAACAGAGGCTAGGGACTACCTCCCCAAGGCAATTTCACATGCCTGGGTCTAGCTATTTCCCTTTAAAGAAATTAAAATGAGACTTTGGAAGAGCAGCAAAAGTTTGGTTGGGAGCCGTTATCTGTGGATGGAGATCCTCCTGCCATGGGAGGGTGCGGTTATAAGCCTTCGGGTCTGCCATCTCCTCTGCCTCCCCCAACCTTCATGTTTGATGCTACTTAAATGTTCTCATTGAAGTTATTTTTACTTTGGTTTCTCCACTTTGTTGGTAACTAATGTGATGTAGTTTTTATGGTTTGGTCATTGTGTGACAACTTTTTATGACTTTTCATCAAGTATTTTCTTTAACTTTTGGTATGAATTTACTCGTGGGGTGTGGCTTTTCCTCCCATTTTTCCAATATAATTAGTGTTGTAGCATATCTTATTTAATATTAATATATAGGCGCTTCTCATTTTTTTATAAAAAAGACATCATATTTAAATTAAACACACTCACTACATTATAACACACCACCACTTTGGACACCATTTTCTAATACCTCTCGACGTGATGAAGCTATATTTTAAAAAAAAGAAAAAAAAAATAAAAGAAGAAGAAAAAAAGGACAATTCAAACTCTGTTTATGTTTTTCTGTCCTTTGTCTACGTATCGGTTTTTCAACAATCTATGGTACTTATTTTTGTAATACATAATATGATTTATTTTTATTGGATCTGTTCGGATAGACATGGTCAGATCCACCTTGATATTATTTCCATTTGAAAAGTCACTATAAAATGGGGACAGACGATTCTGATATCTTCGAAAATGTTTTCATTTTCTTAGCATCAATGGTAACAGATAGTTTGCTGTACGCCATTCCGCTTGCTTTTCATTCTCTTGTTAAAGTGCTTATTTTCAGCTTTCTTTACATAGTCAATGAATAAATTGCAGTTACCAGGAGCCCTCCTTATTAATGACTGTTCCTTCTTGTTTTGTAATTGAGACTGTGATTTTATAATAATAAAGTAACAAGACGCTGAAACTCATTCGCCCACCAAAGAAAACAATAAATTCGATCACCCATCAATAGAACTAGTGTTTACTATAATAGAAATGCCAAAGAGGTAACTGCTATAAATTCTTGCCAAATTGATTTGTAGAAAGGAAGGATTTTGAGCGTCAACATCAAACTTCTGTGGGATATGCTGTAAATTAAACTGGAAACATGAGTTGCCATAGTTCTGATGTTATGTAATCTGAAATCATGAATATTTTTCTCTACTTTCACCTTGAATCTTCTCGAGGGTCAATCATTATGTTTTCTGCATAACCCTTGAGTATAGGAATATCACATTTATTCCCGGCACAACTGTGTGAGGTATTCACGTTCTATGTAATCTCTGTAACTTCTACTAATGGTTCCGTTTCTTCCGTCCATAACCCGTAATGGGCAAACAAAAAGCGCAGCAGGCAATTTTTTCTACTCTAAAGTGTAATAATTATGGTATGAAAGGGCAACACACCAAAAACCTTCTAGCATTTCGTGGAGATTGGGGATTGTCGAAGGATAAACTACTTCAGTAAGAGTCTAGGAGATTGTGTAATGATAAATAATAAATATAACAAGGAAGAATCCAAATTGTATATCTTAACATCCCTAAAACGAGAACAGGAAGACCTTGGAAAAAGCAGTCTAATGTTCACCTCTTTTCTGAACTTTGACGACCATGGTTGTGTGTTAAAAATAGCTCTTCAAAGCTCCGAATTTCCTGTTGCCGAAGGTTTTTGAGTCCAGATCCTATTGCGAATTTACACACAAGAAATATTTTAGTAATCTTTGTTTCTTGATTGATTATCGTAACAATTCACAAATGGTGTATTCAAAGTGGTATTGAATGAGCAACACTATGCTACATTTTAGCAGGACGACAAGTAATTTTTACCATGGCTTTCTTCATCTTTCTTGGTAAATCTGAATGTGGCTTTTAGAATGAGAGATTGTTCGTCCATTAACATTCAGAAGCCCAGGGATGAGCTTTGGAGTCGCATCTGCAAAATATTGAATCATATTTTTATTTGTATGATCTTTAAAAAGAATATACTAAAGTTCTCATATATTTGTAAATAAACAACCGCAAATAATAATATCCAATTGATCCATACATTTGAGAAATCTTACCTTCTCAGACCCTGAGCCATTGTTCTACATTCACAAAGCACCGAGGAGACGAGCGAACCAGCGAAGTATTATGTCTGGATCGAACGTATTATCTTACTGGCTCTTTCACAGCTGGCAATTGTTTATATTTTTTTTCTGTGTTTGTTGCTTTGCTTCAGCCTGAACCGGAAGATATAAGCTTTACAGAAAACCCCAATAATGAACTCTGCATTTTTTATCCTCAATTTCAATACAGGGAGGAGTCAATCTGTGCAAGGAGAAATAAGAATGAGAAAATTGAATTGTAAATCTTGCAACTCTAAATCAAAATATCCCAATTACATTTTCATTTTGGAAACCAACAAAAGTCCAATGTGCTTCAGAAGATACAAAAGAAATCAGTCATGAAATCTACAACATGCTTTCCTTCAAAATGAAGGAAAACAAATGTAGTAGATGTTTTTCCCCATTATTCCAGAAAAATCCAAACGGAAATTCTACTCCACATCTCTTCGTTAGAATTTCCACATCTCTTCGTTTGAATCAGGCTGAATATTGCAATGTGGCAAGATTTCAGCAATTTCTTTTTTTTTCTGATCCCTATGGTTTTTAGGATCTGGGTATTTTCTAGGAGGGAAAACAATATGTAAGGTAGTCTCTTCAATCGGGTCAAAAAAAAGAAAAAAAGGTCCGGTACCATGCATATTATTAAATATTTTTAAGGAGTAGTTAAACGTACATGGTCTAGAATGCCAGCATAGAAAATTATAAGACCAAGGAAGTTACAGTTAGTGGTAGTAAGTATGATAATGATGATTGATTATTTCAATTGATATTTTTCAAGGACAATCATATATGCTATGAAGAATCATATAGGTATCTTCTTTAGTAGTGATAAACATCACTATACTTTTATTTTAATATGCTATATTTTTTCACTGTCAAAATACCGAGCCGCAAAATCAACCTCATATCTACAGACACTTCAAAAAGAATTTCCTTATACATCGAATTTGCGAACAAATTTCATAATCCTATTAAAAAGACTTTGAATTTAAATGCGACGTGTGCGTTTTCAAGAGATAGTCCAAAACATTGAACATACTAAATAAATTGAAATCTAAAGGATTCAGAACATCGGATTCTAACAATGCATTCAAGTTAAAACCTCATCAGATTTTATAATGACAAGATGAATTCGAACATTTATTTTGGTTGATAGTGACAACCAAAAAAAGGTCAAATATTAATTTTGATTAAAAAATGTTTTTTAATTAATTTAATAAAAATTATATATAAATTATTAAGAGGATTAATAAGGGGGATTTAATTAATTAATGTGATTAAATTATAATTTTATAAAATATGAAAAAGTATTTGATTTATATTTATAAAATTTTAATTTAAATAAAAATTTGAAAATAAAGTTATAGCACTCTACAATTAATTTAAGTTTCTTTTCTTTATATATTAAAAAAGATATGAAAATGATAGGCGGTTGTTATCCATTAGTATTGAGGAAAGAAAACACATAAGTGATGGAATAATATTGAAAGCAATACTAATGTTGAAAGAATATGAAAATGTTATATCTAATGAGTTCCCAGATGGTTTACCACCAAATAAAGATATTCAACATTATATTGATTTGATTTCAAGACCGACTCTACCCAATAAACTAACTTATAGAATGAGTCCAATTAAAAATACAAAAACGAATAAGTAAGTTACTGAATTGGTGAGGAAGGGTGTAGTAAGGGAGAGTAAGAGTCCTTGTGTGACACTAGCATTGTTAACTCCAAAGAAAGATTGAGAGGGGAAGACATGTGTAGATACCAGAGCAATCAATAAAAATACAAAGAATTACAAGTTTTCTATACATCATTTAGATGATTCGATAAATGTTCTTGCAGGAGCAAAATATTTAACTAAGATTGGAATTGATGAAGGAGATGAGTAGAAAACAACATTCAAGATAAGGGATGGTTTATATGACTGAAAGTTGATGTAATTCATGTTATCTAATGCACCCAACACATTTATGAGGGTGACAAACACATTGCTAAGAAAATATAGTGGTAAGACCGTGGTTTATATTTATGATATTTTAATATTTAGTAAGACTCAAGAAGACCACTAGCATCATTTGAGAATGGTATTAGAATTGTTAAGAAAAGAGAAGGTCTATGCGAATTTGAAGAGGTGAAGGCTTATGTAGAGAGGTTTGATATGTTTGGGATTTAAAGTTTAAACAGATGGTGTAAGAATGGATGATGAAAAAGTAAAGATAATTGTTGAGTGGCATATCCCAAAGAACATTATGGAGGTAAGAAGGTTTCATGGTTTATCAAATGTTTATAGAAATTTTATTGTAATTTTAGTTGTCTTATTGCACCAATAACAAATTATATGAAGGGAAAATAATTTGAATGGATAAGGGAAACAACAAAAAGCTTTGAGTTTTTGAAGAAGAAAATTATAGAAAAGCCTATTCTAGCATTAAAAGGTTTTAGCAAAGTTTTTTAGGTTGACTGTGATGTTTTTTCTATGTGAGTTGAGTCAAGGAGGAAAGCCAATAGTATATTTCAGTGAGAAATTGAATGAGCTAAGAACAAAGTATTCTACATATGATGATGAATTTTATACCATTATGCAAGTATTAAAACATTGGAGGCATTACCGAGTGCCTAAGGAATTTATCACTTTTATTGATCATAACCATTTGAAGTATGTGGACACTCAAAAGAAGTTAAATAGTAGGCATGAAAGGTGTGTGTCTTTCCTGAAGGATTATACTTTTGTGTTGAAGAAAAAACTAGGAAAATAGAATCATGGAGGTGATGCATCCTATAGTGAGTGAATTATTTGGATTTGAATTTATTAAATAACTATATGATATTGATCCAAATTTTTCCAATATACTTGAGCAATGTAGGAATCTATTGACAAATAATACAAGTAATGTTTATGAGGAATATATTATGCTGGATGGTTATCTCTTTAAAATGAAAAAAATATGTATTATAATTAGGTCTATAAGAGATAATATAATAATATAATTTCATAGTGGTGGTTTGGCTAGACACTTTGGTAAGACAAAGATAATAGCTTTGGTGGACGAGAAGTAGTTTTGGTCAAGGATAAAGAGAGATGTGATAATATATGTTTTAAGCTAAAAGATATGTTAGGTGGCAAAAGGACATGCATAAAATACATGGTTGCACATGCCATTATCAGTTCTAAGAGGTCCATAGATAAATTTGATTATGGATTTTGTGTTACAAATACCAAACATACAGAACTCTGCATTTTTTATCCTCAATTTCAATACAAAGAGAAAAGCCAATCTGTGGAAGCAGAAATAAGAATTAGAAAAATGAATTGTTAATCTTGGAACTCTAAATCAAAATAGCCAAGTCAAAATATATCCCAATTACATTTTCATTTTGGAGTCCAAAAAAGACTAGTTTGATTCAAAAGGTACTAAAGAAACAAGTCATGAAATCTACAACAAATTTTCCTTCCCAATGGAGGAAAACAAATACAGTAGAATTTTTCCCCATTATTCCATAAAAATACAAATGGAAATTTTACTCCACATCTCTTTGTTTGAATTAGGCTAAATACTACAATGTGGTGAGATTTTAGCATTATTTTTTTGCTCCCTATGATCTTTAGGATCTGGGTATTTTGTAGGAGGGAAAATAATATGTTAGGTAGTCTCTTCACTTAGAAAAAGATAGGAAAAAAGAAAGGAAAGAAGTTCTAGCACCATGCATATTAGTAACTAATTTTTAAGGAGTAGTTAAATATACATGGTCTAAAATACCAGCATAGAAAATGATAAGACCAAGGAAGTTACAGTTAGTGGTAGTAAGTATGATAATGATGATTGATTATTTCAATAGATATTTTTTAAGAACAATCATATATGATATGAAGAATCATATAGGTATCTTATTTGGTAGTGATAAACAACACCATACTTTTATTTTAATATACTATTTTTCCCACAGTCAAAAGACTGAGCACTAAAATCAACCTCATATCTATAGATACTTTTATAAGAATTTACTTTTACATCAAATTTTCAAACAAATTTCATAATCATATTCATAAGGACATTGAATTTAAATGTGACTTGTCCTTTTTCAACATAAAGTCCACAACATTACACATACTAAATAAATTTAAATCTAAAGGATTTAGAACATTGGATTCTAACAATGCATTCAAGTTAAAACTTCATCAGATTTTATAATAACAAAATAAATTTAAACACTTATTTTGGTTGATTGTGACAACTAGAAAAAGGTCAAATATTTATTTTGATTAAAAAATGTTTTTTTATTAATTTAATTAAAATTATATATTATATATGAATTGACAAGAGGATTAAAAGGGGGGTTTAATTAGTTAATTTGATTAAATTATAATTCTATAAAATTTTATAAATTATTTGATTTATATTAATAAATTTTTAATTTAAAAAAAAAATGAAAATGAAGTTAGAGCACTCTACAAATAATTTACGTTTATTTTCTTTACAAATTATAAAAGATATGAAGATGGCAGGTGGTTGTTATCCATTAGTATTGAAGAAAGAAAACACATAAGTGGTTGAAATACTATCTAAGAAGTAGTAATGTTGCAAGAGTATGAAAATGTTATACCTAATGATTTACCACATGGTTTACCACCAAATCAAGATATTCAACATCATATTTATTTGATTCTATGACCAAATATACTCAACAAACCAACATATAGAATGAGTTCAGTAGGAAATACAGAAATGA
This sequence comes from Torreya grandis, assembly GCA_037957365.1. NCBI lineage: Eukaryota > Viridiplantae > Streptophyta > Pinopsida > Cupressales > Taxaceae > Torreya > Torreya grandis. The sequence goes on from JARHVA010006086.1 coordinate 823,579, forward strand.
ATAAGTAGGTTATTGAATTGGTGAGGAAGGGTGTAGTAAGGGACAAAATTAGTCCTTGTGCAACACTAACATTGCTAACTCCAAAGAAAGATGGAGATGGTAGGATGTGTGTGGATAATAGAGAAATCAATAAAATTATAATGAAGTACATGTTTTATATACTTTGCTTAGATGATATGATAAATGTTCTTATAGGAGAAAAATATTTAACCAAGATTGGAATTCACGAAAGAGATGAGTAAAAAATAACATTCAAGACAAGAGATGGTTTATATAATTGGATGGCGATGTCATTGATGTTATTTATTGCACCCAAAACATTTATGAGAGTGATGAACAATATGCCATGAAAATATAATGGTAAGTTTATGGTGATTTATTTCAATGATATTTTAATATTTAGTAAGACTAAAGAAGACCACTAACATCATTTGAGATTGATATTAGAATTGTTAAGAAAAGAGAAGTTATATGTGAATTTGAAGAAGTGAAGGTTTATGAAGAGCAATTTGATATTTTTAGGATTTAAAATTTTAGCAGATGTTGTAAGAATAAATAATGAAAAAGTAAAGACAATTGTTGATTGGCCTATCCCAAAGAGCATTATGGAGCTAAGAAGTTTTGATGTTTTATCAACATTTTATAGAAAGTTTATTATAAGTTTAGTTGTCTTGTTTCACCATAACAAATTATATGAGGGGAAAATAATTTGCATGGACAAGTGCACTATAAAAAAGATTTGAGTTTTTGAAGAAGAAAATTATAGAAAAGCATATTTCATCATTACGAGGTTTTAGAAATGTTTTTTAGGTTGATTGTGATGTGATTTTTATGATAATTGTTCTTGTGTTGAATCAAGAAAGGAAGCCAATAACATATTTTAGTGAGAAATTGAGTGAGACAAAAATGAAGTTTTCTACCTATGAAGCTAAATTTTATGTCATTGTGCAAGCATTAAGACATTAGAGGCATTACCTAGTGTCTATGGAATTTATCCTATTTATTTATCATAAGGATTTAAAGTATGTGAACACTCAAAATAAGTTAAATTGTAAGAATCAAAAGTGTGTGTCTTCCCTGAAGAATTATAATTTTATGTTAAATCACAAACTAGGAAAATAGAATCAAGGAGGTGATGCTTTGATCAAGAGAGTGGGGTTGATATATACTATAGAGAGTGAAGTAGTTGGATTTGAATATATTAAACAACTATATGATATTGATCCAAATTTTACCAAGATACTTGAACAATGTAGGAATCTATTGACAGATGATATAAGTAATGTTTATGAGGAGTATATTATGTAGGATGGTTATCTCTTTAAAGGGAAAAAATTATGTATTATAATTAGGTCTCTAAGAGATAATATAATAAGATAATTTCATTGTCGTGGTTTAGTTGGAAACTTCGGTAAGGTAGAGATCATATATTTGGTGAAGGATAAGTATTCTTGGACAAATATGAAGAGAGATATTATAATATATGTTTTAAGGTGCAAGATATGTTAGGTGGCAAAAGGACATGCACAAAATACAACATTGTACATGCCATTTCTAATAGGACCATGGACAAATTTGACTATGGATTTTATGTTTGTATTAACAAACATATACAGAGGTAGTGATTCAATTTTTATTTTTGTATACATGTTTCTTAAGATGGTGTACTTTAATACATGTAGGACAAGTAATGATGTCACTAGAGTTACAAATCTATTTTTCAAGGATATTAGAAGATACTATGATTGCACCAAATAAAATATTGATCAAGGGAACCCTCCTTCCATAAATGCTAAACAAGAGAGTAAAAATACCACAAAACATTAAAATAATGCCATACAACATAATTTCTAATGAGATTACAACAAAATCACCTAAATAGAAAGCTTTCATAGTTAAGAAACTGAGTCTAAGACCTGCGAGAGGAGATAAAAATAATTGAATGAAAGATGGGTTTAGAAAGATAAAAAAATAACACCATCTCTCATAAATTAACTACCCAAGGAGTGATCATTAGGTTTAACAAACTATCTCACATGATTTATAAAAAACTTTATGTCCTCTTTCCTAAAAATTGGAGGAAAGTTATATAATCTTATCCAAAGGAGAGCATCTGAAATAACCACCTCTATTCAGTCAAAAAAAGGAGATGAAGGGTAGAATAAGAGCCCAAAATTAATAATTAACCATAGCACTTATACCCATAGTCCCTATCAGAGAAACATTAGAATGTTGCCTAAAGGAACCCTACACTAAGCATTGACAACGATGGTGCACAAATAAAGCTCCAAACCATTGAGGCATAATTAGAAATATCTAAGGGAAAAACATAAGATCTCACACACTTACTAAACACGGATATACTACCAATATCATCCTCTATACACTGAATATTTGAATCTATCACCTACAACATTGGAGTCTTCTCTAAATATGACATAAACACATCTGCCAAAAAATAAGAAAGACAATAATTAGATAGGGACACAATAAATATAAGTATTTTTTAGAGGAATTTATCGAGGAATATGGGTATGAGATATAATTAATTAGAGCATAACATTCAAAAATAGATGGATAGACTGAAGCTAAAATTCAAATAGGAGGTTGGGAAATTTGTTAAGATGCATAATTGGAGAGAAGCCCAAGGAATGAGACTTGGGTTTGATGCAAGATTAGTTTGTATATAATAGTTTAGTAAACAAGTCCATAGGTAAATAGAAATTTCAAATTATTTATAAGATAAATATTATGAGTTTTTTTGATTTCATCTAATTACCAATTGTATAATGAATTGGTGATGATGCAGAAGCATTTGTGGAACATAAATAATATTTACGAGATGAAGTAAGAATAGAGTTTCAAAAAAGTAATGAAAGATATAATGTAGAAGTAGATGTCAAAAGGTCAAATTTTTTTTAATAATAAGAATAATTTACAATTTATTTGAGGAAATATAGATTTTTGAAAGGCAAATATATCAAGTTGAAGTACACAAGAAAATTAGACCATGATGAATTGTGAAGAAAATCAATGAAAATGCTTATGAGGTTAGTTTACCATAAAATTTGATATTTCTCAAGTATTTAATGTTTTAAATTTATATTATTTATGTGTATAATATGGTAGAGGTAAAGAAGATGAATACATGGATTGACAACAATAGGTGACAAAGAAGAAGAAAGAAAAGATAGTGCAGTTTCTAGATAAGAAGATAGTAAACACAAGATAAAGAACTTATGAAAAGTACTTGGTACAATGAGAAGGATTATAATAGGAAGAAAACAATTGGTTTATATAGTGGGAGTTGAAAAATATTAATAAGAGTAAATTATAGTATTACAATCATAATAACTCACAGGGTTTATGTTTTTTTCAACTAGAAGAGAATGATGCAAAAAAAGAGGCTAAACTTTTAGAAGTCATAACTTTTGATTTCTAGATCCATTTGAGCCCATATTTATGTCAAAATTACTATCTAAAAATATTCAATGATTTATTAACCCACTCTTAGACTTATGTGACATTTTATATATTTTTTGGAGGTTGTGAGTGACCATCTAAGGGTACAACATTACCATTTAATATTTTATTTAGGTTTTTTCTAAATTTAAAAATTATTTATTTTTGTAACCAAAATAGAACATCAATTTAAATTCATATGATAGGTTAATTTTAAAGTTTAATTTATTTTTAGAGATATACATACTTCCATGCAATGCTTCTAAAAATAATAACTACTAAAAATAGCATGTCGAGTTTTATTTACTTTTAGAGTTCCTAATTTTACATGTCAACTCCAATTCTATGTTGAAGATTATTTATTTATGGGTTGTAATGATTTTAATCATTTAATAAAAATTAGTACTTGTCATTGTTTATAATCTTGACCTATTAAATTTTGTCTTAATAGTATTTTGATTCATTAAGGTAGAAGGAGATTTTAATATTTCATATTACTAAACAAAAAATCATAACATGCTTCTCAATGATAATAAATTAGAGAAAAGCCTAGTTTATACACTCTAGTAAACATTTTAACATCTTATAAGTGATTATAAAAAAGTAAAACTAACTTGTATATCAATACTGATAACCCTTCACTCCTTCCATCTTAAGCACTAGAAATAATATGTTTTGTAATGTTCAAATATTATGTAAAATTATGTATTAGGATAGACATTTCCAAGCCCTTATTTACAAGATCATTATGGAAATATAAAAATATGATCTAACAAAAACATGTTGATTATGAAATTGTGACTTTGATTAAATAATACATGTACCATGAATATGGTTATTTATTGAGGACATATATGGAACTATTATATCATAATACTTGTAGAGATTAAGAATTTAACTATGTTTATTTTATAATATGGATTTTATATGGTTAAAAGGAGGACAAAATAGAATAATCAACCTTATATTCAAAATCAATTTGTCACTACCTTTCTTTTCGCACTACGGACTCATTCTCATACGTTAAATAGTTTTGGATCTCATTTAGTATTTGTGAAATGATGAGTTGATTTTTATAATAGCTTAACTTTTGTGTTGATTTTAATACTCTATCAGGTCATCGACAGGATTTCGCAAGAAAGAAAGGTATGAGTTTAATTTTATTTTTAAACTCCAAGAGTTAGGATATTTAAATCATTAGAAAAAAATTTAAATATATTTTATTTTAATAGAAGGAACTTTCCTTTTTATTTGAACTATAGAACTTACAAGTAAATCATATCTTTGGTATATAATTTTTTACTTATTTATTAAATGTATTTTCATAATAATTATTAAATTATTAATTAATTATGGTTTTATTATATAAGTAATTACATTTAATTTAAAAACTAATTATATATATATATATACCCTAACCTACCACCTTCTCCCTACATACTGAATCCACCATATATGCCTATGGATAAGGCATGTTAACCGACCCTTCTATGACTTGACTTAGGGGGGAAATCATAAGCTTTTAGTTCTAAATTAACTATTCTCCTAGTTTGAAATTAATTCACTCCACCTCCCTAAGATCTGTGCTCCACCTCCCTAGGTCTACGCATACCTTAACTTAAGCTTTAACACCTTTCAAATGGAGGAGGACTTCTATATCAACTACCACTTAACTAAAGTTGCACCAATCATTTCTCAAAAGGAGTTTTTTTTTTTTTTTTTAATGAGAAAGTTTATAAATAATTGATAGATATTGATGCTTGGGAGGAGAAGGAAAATGCAGAAGTAAGAGAGGAAAACAAAGAACAAAGGATGGTTGCTTTGGACATCATAATATCGATGCCATTAATGTTATTTCCATATCAACTGATTCAATTCAAGCAGATTTACATTCCATTTCTATCAAGGATTTCAATGGTAAAGGTAAATAAATAGTTTTATTTATTTAAATTATAAGCAAAAATTTTATTTTATTATTTAAATTGTAAGGTAATTGTTTTATTTAAAATTTGTAAAATAAATATTTTAATTTATTTAATTGGAAGGTAAATTATTAAACTTAATTAATTATAAGGTAATTAATTTAATTTATTTTTAATTATAAGGTAAATAATTTATTTTTATGTTATTGTAAGGTAAATAATTTATTTTATTTTATCGTAAGGAAAAATATAATGTATTTATTTTTAGAAAACTAAAATAGAATGATTTTGACATTATGTATCTATTTACAAACATTAAAATGATCTCTATTCCTGATTTGGTGAATAAAGTAGAATATAGCATTAAATAAATGAGTTTTATTTTCTATATTCTTAATTATTAATTTATGAAATAAATTTGATCTCGTCTGTAAAGATACATGGGTAAGCTTAGATTGTGAGAATAGTGATTTACATACATGAAATTTCTATAAAGCAATCTAAGTTATCATAAAACAATATTACGAGTAGACCCTTACTTTGATTGTTTTTGAGTTGTGATGATGAGTTCGATTATCATTAGAATAGTATGTAAATAAATAATCTTATTTCTAGGGTTGAACCTTAAAAATTTTAGAAACCTTCTTTCAAATATATAAAGGACTTATTTAAATTCAAGTTCAATAAACTCCTTGTGTATAAGTTATTGTTTTTAGAAAAGTTTACCTAAATAGACTAAAGATATAATTTTCTAGAATAAACATGGTTAAAAATCAACATGATGACTAAACTAGGAGATTATATTTTCTACATCTTACTAAAGATTTTACTTTTGAAATATAATACATTAATTTATTTCTAGTATTCTTTACTCTTCAAATATTAAACTTAGATCAGGAATTCAAAGCTAAACAAAATTGTGTAGTGTCCGATACAAGCAGTGTCTTTGGATCACATTTATGGGTAATGTCATTGTGCTTAAACTACTACATCCATAACCTAACATAACTAAAATAATTACATTTAGGCATCATCCCTATAAACTGTCAAAGAGAAATAAGGATTATGTCATGTCTTTAAGACTACGGGGTGGGATAATCTCTGTTGGTCAAGAATAGTAATTAAGATAAGGAAATAACTTCGACTATCTTAGATTATTTTGACATATGAACTTATGAAACAAAATGGATAAAGTACATTTCTTACTCAAAACACAGTACGACCATAAAATTGTAATAAAATTAGGATTGAGAATGTTAAACTAGTTATTATTAAGAAACCACCAACCATATGGCTCTCAAATAATGAAACTTTAGAAACAATAATTATATAAATTAGATTGTCTAAATCAATAATGAAAAAAAATTGTTGATGTAAATAAAAGTGGGAAGGGGTTGTAGCTTATAATTTCTATTTCTTGTTAAGGTTTAAGGTTAGTTTAATTAAACAAGTACTTAGTTACTTAAAATGATACTTTTTATGCTCCTATTTAGGTAGCAATCATAGAAACACTATTTGGTAAATTAGACCCTAGAATGGACTACATACCTCGGTTCATAGTTTTTAGGAAACTTAGAATAGAAAATAGAACTACATGCATACTACACCTTAAACTTATTTAGAAGCAGGTATGTAGGCAGTCTGAGAAGTGAAGTATTCTTTTAGTACGCAAGTGAATAGGATGGGGTTTTGGGGTTGTGCACTAAAAAATATTAAAATTAAATTAAAAGGTAAGATCATTATAGTAAGACCCTAGTTTAGATAAATAAATCAAACATAAAAATTCTATGATATACTCAGAAGGATCCTGATTGGATCATCGTAGTTTCTAAGGCTTTAGGTCAAATTTTAAGATAAAATATGATTTTTTCTATACATTTTATGCATGTTAATATTAAAATGACCTCAATTTTTATCTAGTAGAGATGAGCAAAGAATAGTGAACAACTCAAAATTTAGTTAATCATGATGAGTCAAGTCTCTAGCAAAAGCATAGCCTACTCATGCTTATATGTCTAACCCATTTTATTAGATACATGCTCATTTGGAAAAAGAAGGCCTAACTCCTATGGTTTGACACTTGCCCATTTGGTAAAAAAATGCCTAACCTGTATGATTAGATGTTTTCCCATTTCGCAAAGGAATGTCTAACCCATATCGTTAGATGCTTATCTATTTGACAAGAATATCTGATAAGATAAAGTATACCTAGGTTATATTCATAGATAAATATTAATTAAACAAAAAAATTCAATGTTTTAGGATAGGATTTATGTCCTCTACATTGTGGTATCAGAGTGGTGGTCTCTACCTTGTGTAAGTCATTACATTTTAGTATTAGAGCAGTGGTCTCTATATTATGATATCAAAGCCTAGGTTCAAAATCTAGGCCTTAAACCTACTATGACCTACACTTAGTAAAATATTAATTATTAATCTTACTATGTTGAGAACATTAAAAACTATGAGAAACTAATTTGGTTAAAATTGGTTATTCAGATATAGCTCAATAGAAAAATTCAAGGAAAGGAAAAGGGAAAATAACAAACAACAAGTGGAAAATAGAACTTCCCTCCACTTCAAAATAACCCATTTACATTTTTGACTCAGATAAAATAGCTATAATCTAGAGTAAACTTAAATATTTGAAAGTGGAGCTAGTTAAAACAAAACCAGCTATGATGGAACCTATAGTCAAACATCCATTTAAGAGGCCCTTAACGATAAGATATTTTTCATTTGGAATGAGTTATGACACACCTTACATAAGCCCTGAAGTGTGTAAGGAATATAATCGATGCCACCAATATGCGATTCTCTCAGAAGATGAAGTTCTCAAAGAAATAGAACTGGATGAAGAAGATTTTGTTTAGAAGAAATTTAAATCAATGTTATACAGACATATATATGTTATATTCATAAAGATTATCATCTATAAAACTAAGAAATATATGTAATTAGGAGATGAATGAGATTATCAAATGCTTACTTTTTGTCAATCATATGTGTGATTATGATCAATATTAGAATGTATGAGAAATTAGATTTATCCAAAAATGAATAATGATATTAATTGTCTTGAATGAAAACTTAGAAGATTGTGTTATTTCTATCAGGAAATCAAATGATAAGGTGATTGACTAGGAATCGAAGGGAAAATGTGAGATACGTAGAACCCAACAATGAAAATGTTAAACAATAGGGTCCAAAAAATAGAGAGATTGGGATATAAGCCCTCATCAATTTGTTGACTAATTAAAGAGATAAAATAGACTCACTTGAGTATGTAATTAATAATTTTAAGTCAAGGAAAGAAAATGTATAAAACATATTAGAACCTAACCTTGATAATCTCCCTAAAGAAAATCCACCACCAGTCCATGAAATGGAGGTTACAACTCCCAGAATTGAAGTTCCATTTTCTAATCTAAGCAAGAATTTGAAGAAGATTTTACCCACTAAGTTTTATGGAAAATAGTTAGGTGAATGAACTAAGAATTGGATAAATGAGATGGAGATTTACTTCAACTTGAAAAACTACAATGATGCAACTAAGGTGTTTTGGGTATCCTACCAACTAGTACAAGAGGTAGATCACTGGTGGACTAACATGAAGGAATTAAATAAATATCTAAAGAAAATTTGATCTGGGATCAGTTTGACTACCATTTTAGGAAGAGATGGTTATCCCAGTTATTCCTTGATGAGAAGATGACTGAATTTCACAGCCTAAGGTAGGGAGGCATGTCAGTCCAATAGTATTGGGATAGATTCACTACATTATTTAAGTATGTGCCCATATACCAGAATGATGAGGGAGGTCAGACTAGAAAGTTCATCTTAGGACTGAATGCAAACATTAAATTAGGAGTAGATATACATAGTCCTAATAATATGAATAAAATATTGGAAAAATACCTCAAATAAGAATGGAAATTGCAGACCCTAGATGTGGCAAGACAAAAATTTAATAATGACAAAAATAGAGCCTTCAAAAGGAAACTGGATTTCAGGGGAGAGCAAGTTTTGGATAAAAATCCAAGATCAAATCCAACATGTAGAGCACCCCAACCAAATCATAATTATAGAAATACTCTTTAAAGGAACAATAATAGGGGAGGAGATAATAACAGGAATGATCAAAAGATTTACAATCGCCCAATGTAACCTTCATGGATTTTTGGTGATACCCCGAGGATCGTAGTACCAAAAGACCTACCAGGATAATGTTTTGCTTGTGGAGGAAATCACTTTGCCTAAGAGTGATCAATGATGCAGGGCTAGATAGGGGCCAATCAACAACAAAGAGTAACACAACAAAGAATCAATAATGTAATATGGAATCAGTAAAATAGATACTAGAATGTGCCACTTAAAGCTATAGGTAAATTATTAGGTAAACCCATTACAATTCTCATAGATACCAATTCATCAGAATGTTTCATTTATCTAGAATTAGTAAAAAAAGTCTCTTCTAGTGAATCACATGAATGAATCATTGAAGGTCCAGTATGGGGATAAGGCAGTAAAAGAAGTGTTGCAATGTTTACCCAAGGAAAGAATATAATTTCTAGATTTTGAGACAAGCTTATACCGATTTGTAGTACCTTTAGGATCATATGATGTAATAATAAGGATGAGTTGGCTCATCAACCATTAATCAAAAATAAACTATTACAACAAGTTGGATATATTTTTTAGTGATGAGGAAAGGTGGGTCATGATTCAAGGGGGTCATAGGCCCATAAAAGTAGAAACCATAAAAAATATGCAACTGAAGAAGGAGAGAAGAAAGGGACCTCTAATTTTTATGATAACAATAGATGATAAGGATGAAAACAAAGTTGAACCAACCCTAGAAGTGTATCCATTTCTAAGGGAATTTTGAGGAGGTGTTTCCTAAAGAACTTCTTGGAATGTCCCCTAACAGAGAATTTGATTTCTCAGTTGATATTATATCAAGAGCCGAGCCAATTTCTAGAGCACCATATAGAATGAACACAATTGAGTTGACAAAACTTAAAATTTAGCTACAGAAACTCTTGAGTAAAGGATTAATTAGACCAAGTGTGTCTCCTCGGAGAGTGTTAGTCTTTTTTGTTAAAAATTAAGATGGAACTCTAAGATTATGTAGTGATTATAGAATTTTGAATAAGGTCATGTTTAAAAATACATATCCCCTACAACGTATAAAAGACCTTTTTGAACAGATGAAAGGAGCAATAGTTTTATTCAAGATAGACCTTCAATCAAGATATCATTAGTTAAGAATTAAGGAAGAGGATATTCAAAAAACTACTTTTAAGATCAGATATAGACACTATGTGTTTATAGTAGTACTATTTGTGGTAACAAATGTTCTTTTAGTGTTTATATACTTAATCAACAATGTGTTCCATAATTTCCTAGAAATGTTCATTTTAGTGTTCATAGATGACATTTTGATATACTCAAAAAATGAGGAAGAGCACTTAACACATCTTTCATTAGCTCTTTAGAGGTTGAGAGAACATAAGATATATGGTAAGTTGTCCAAATGTGCATTATTTAATAAGGAAATTCACTATCTAGATCACATCATATCTAAAGAAGGAATTGTAGTGGATCTAGACAAAATAACAGAAATAATGGAATGGACAATTCCCAAGAACATATCAAGAGTAAGGGGTTTCATGGGGTTAGCAGGATATTATAGGAGATTTGTTGAAGGTTTTATAGGATCACCAACCTGATTACGACATTGAAAAAGAAAGGTAAGAAGTTTATATAGACATATCAGTGAAATAAATCTTATTAGATTTTGAAGGAAAAGTTGATGATGGCACCCACCTTGAAAGTACCTGATCTAAATGGATATTTCATGGTTGTAACATATGCACCCATCGAAGGATTTGGAGTATTCATTCAGAATGATGGTGTAATAGGATATGAGTCTAGGAAATTGAAAACCCATGAAGTAAATTATGCCCCGTATGATTTATAATTGATTTAAACTATTCATGCCTTATATAAGTGAAGATATTTGCTTAATGGGAAACCTTTTGAACTAAAAACTGACTATAAAGGGCTAAAATACATATTCACTCAGCGCAATCTAAATGCTAGGGAAAGAAGCTGGTTGTAGTTTTTGAGTGAGTATGATTTTGAAATTGAATATATCAAAGGAAACTAGAATAGGGTTGATGATGCTTTGAGTAGGAGAAGACACCTTATGAGTATAAAAATGCTTTAATTTAATCTAAAAGGGAAAATACTAGAAGTACAAAAGCAAGATCTCTGGTATAATCAAGTGAAAATAATGATAGAAGAAAATACAAAAGACCCACAAAATGAAGGATATGCTTTGGATGGTGAGGGTTTACTTAGATATAAGAATATGCTTTGGCAAGAGATATAAAGAGATATAGTATTATATGTGGCATGATGATTGGAATGTTAGAGGGTTAAAGTAGAAAACTAGCATCCTATAGAACATTTATATCCACATGACATTTCACATTATAAATTGAAATTTTTTAGTATATATTTCATACAAGGATTAACTATGACACCCTATAGGCATGATGCTATTATGGTGGTAATCGACAAGATTACTAAGTTAATACTTCTTATACCCAGGAACTTGACTGATGATGCACTAGCCTTAGCCAACCAATTTATGAAGGAAGTGGTTAGATTGCATGAATTTATAGAAAATATCATATGAGACATAGATTCTAGGTTTACTTCAAATTTTTGGATGACCCTAAAATTAGCCTTAGGTACACAATTGAACTTTAGCTTTGCATTTCATCTCGAGATGGATGGGCAGATAGAAAAGATAAATCGGGTTGTAAAATACTTCCTAAGGATGTATTGTATGCATCAACAAACCAAATGGAAATATTAACTCCCATTGGTACAATTTTCCTATAAAAACTCATTTCAAACATCTTTAGGTATGGCTCCATTTGAAGCTCTTTATGGGAGAAGATGTCGAACACCACTTGGTTGGGATAACCTTGATGATATAATAGTAATCAGTTCTTAAATGTTGAAAGACATGGAGAAACAGGTGAAAGTTATAAGATAGAGGTTGAAGGAAGCATCAGATAGACAGAAGAGCTACGTAGATAGCAAGAGAATTTAGAGAAACTTCCTAATTGGTGACAAGGTGTTTTTAAGGGTTAGACCACACAAAAGTCCCATAACCTTTGGAAAAAATTATATGTTAGCTCCTCTCCTTATAGGACCTTATAAGGTCCTAGAAAGAATTTACCTAGTATCCTATCGATTGACCTTGCCCCCACAACTGAGTCGCATTCATGATGTCTTATATGTGTCACTTCTTAAGAAATATATGCCTAATTATAAACACATTTTAAACTAATATGATTTGTAGGTCCAAGAGCCTGATAGAATAATAATAAAGACATATAGAGTGCTAGAGAGGAGCTAGTACCAATTACATAATAGAGAGGTTGATTAGTGAAAGGTATAGTGGGATCAATATGGTGAAGGAAGTACAACTTGGGATGACACTAAAGAAATGAAAAACATGTTTCAATTTTCATTTTAAATTTATGAACTTAATCAAACTTTTGAAGTGCATTAGAAGAATGCATAATTTAAAGAGGGGAGGATGTTATAACCTTATTTTTCGTATTGTGGGCTCGTGCTCATACTTTATGTTGTTTTGGACATTATTTAGTATTTATGACAGGATGAGTTGATTTTTAAGATAACTTAGCTTTTGTATTGATTTTAAAAGTCTATGAAGTCATTGAAAGAATTTTGCAAGAAAGCAAGGTACAAATTTCATTTCATTTTCAAATTCCAAAAGTTGCGAAATTAAATCTTTAAAATATATTTAAGCTAATTTATTTTAATATAAGGAACATTCCTTTTTATTTGAACTATAAAACCTACAAATAAATCAGAGCTTTCATATATAATTTTTAACTTATTTATTAAATGTATTTTCATAATAATTTTTAAATTATTAATTAATTATATATATTTTATTTAATTCATTACATTTAATTTGAAACCTAATAATATAAATTTTTTTATTAAAATAATACTATTTTAATCTACCCTATCCTAGCACCTTCTCCCTACGTACTGAATCTGCCACATATGCCTACGAATAAGGTATGTTAATTGACCCTTCTATCACCTAACTTAGTGGGGCAATAATAAGCTTTCAGTTCTAAAATAACTATTCTCCATATTTGAAATTAATTCACTCCACCTCCCTAAGATCTGTGCTCCACCTCCCTATGTCTACGCCCACCTAAACTCATGTTTTAACACCTACAAATGGAAGAACATTGCCATGTCAACTACCACTTACTAAAGTTGCACCAATCAACATTCAAAAGGAGGAAAAGTTTTTTTTTGTATGAGAAAGTTAATAAATACTTGTTAGAGATCGATGCTTGGGAGAAGAAGGAAGACACATAAGTGAAATGCAAAAGCAAGAGAGAAAAATGCAGGGGAGCTTTAGATAGTAGAGGATTTATGCCATTAACGTTGTTGTCATATGAAATGATTCAATTCAAGCAGATTTACATTCTATTTTTGTCAAGGATTTCAACGATAAAGGTTAGTAAATAGTTTTATTTATTTAAATTATAAGTAAGATTTTTATTTTATTATTTAAATTTTAAGGTAGTTATTTTATTTAAAATTTGTAAAATAAATATTTAGATTTATTTAATTGGAAGGTAAATCATTTAATTTGTTTAACTGTAAGGTAAATATATTTATTTTTAATAATTTATTTTATTTAATTATAAGGTAAATGATTTAACTTAATTATTTATAGGGGAATTAATCTATTTTATTTTATTGTAAGCTAAATAAATTTATTTATTTTAAATTATAAGGTAAATAATTTATTTATTTTTTATTCCAAGGTAAATACTTTATTTTATTTTATCGCAAGGAAAAATATAATGCATTTATTTTTAGAAAACTAAAATAGAATGACTTTTACATTATGTATCTACTTACAAACGTTAAAATGATCTCTATACCCAATTTGGTTAAAAGAGTAGAATATATCATTAAATAAATGAGTTTTATTTTCTATATACTTAGTTATAAATTTATGAAATACATTTGATTTAGTTTTGAAAACTACATGTGTAAACCTAGATTATGAGAATATCGATTTAGATACATGAAAATTTCATAAAGAAATCTAAGTTATCATAAGACAATATGATGATTGGACCCTTACTTTGATTATTATTGAGATGTGATGATGAATTTGATTATCATTAAGAATAATATGTAAATAAATAATATGCAGTCTAGGGTTGAACCCTCAAAATTTTAGAACCCTCCTTTCAAACGTATAAATAATTTATTTAAACTCAATTTCAATAAACACCTTGCATATAAGTTATTATTTTTAGAAAATTTCACCTAAATACACTGAATATATAATTGTCTAGAATAAACATGGTTGAAAATCGACATGATGACTAAACTAGGAGATTATGTTTTCTACTTCCTACTAAAGATTTTGCTTTTAAAATATAATGTATTAATTTATTTTAAGTATTCTTTATTTTTCAAATCTCAAACATAGATCAAGAATTTAAGGTTAAACAAAATTACGTAGTGTCTGGTATAAATAGTGCCTTTGACTCATGTTTATGGGTAATACCATCATAAAATTTATGAAATACATTTGATTTATTCTGTAAAGCTACATGTGTAAACCTAGATTGTGAGAATATCAATTTAGATACATGAAATTTACATAAAGCAATCTAAGTTATCATAAAACAATATTCTAAGCTGACGCTTACTTTGAATGTTGTTTCCGTATGGTGATGAATTCGATTATCATTAAGAATAATATATAATACATAATATTCATTCTATGGTTGAACTTTCAAAATTTTAGAACCCTCCTTTCAATCATATAAAATATTTATGTAAATTCAAGTTCAATAAACTCCTTGTGTATAATTTTTTTTTTTTTTAAAGTTTACCTAAATAGATTAAGGATATAATTGTCTAGAATAAACATTGTTGAAAATTGACATGATGATTAAACTAGGAAATTATGTTTTCTACTTCATACTAAAGATTTTGGTTTTGAAATATAATGCATTAATTTATTTCAAGTATTCTTTACTTTTAAAATCTTAAACTTAGATCAAGAATTTAAGGTTAATTAAAATTACATAATATTTTATAGAAATAGTGCCTTTAGCTCATATTTATAGGTAATGTCATCATGCTTTAACTATTATATCCATAGCATAACACCGCTTCAACAATGATATTTGGGCATCGTCCCTATAAACTATCAAAGAGAAATAAATATCATGTGTTTCTAAGACGAAGGGGTAGGATAGCCCCTCTTCGTCAACAACACTAATTAAGATAAGAAAACAACTTCAACTACTTTAGATAATTTTGACTTGTGAACTTATGAAACAAAATAGAAAATGTATATTTTTACTCAAAAATTGATACCATTGAAAATGAAATTTAAAAACCAAGATTGGGAATGTTAAGTTAGCTATTATTAAAAAATATCAACCATATGGCCCTCAAATAACAAAACACTGAAAAAAATAATTATACGGATTATTTTGTCTAAAGAAAGGGTAAAAGAACAGTGTTAATGTAATTAAAAGTAAGAAGGGGTTGTAGCTTGAAATTTTCACTTGTATTTCTTGTTAAGGTTTAGGGCTAGTTTAGTTAAATAAGTACTCAGCTACATAAACTGATATTTTTTATGCTCATATTTGGGTAACAATCATAGAGGAACTATCTGGGGAACTAGGTCCTAAATAGGGTTGTATACCAAGGTTCACAATTCACATGAAATTTAGAATAAAAAATAGAACTACATGCATACTACACCTTGATCATGTTGAGAAGCAGGTATGTAGGCAGTCTAGAAAGAGAAGGATGCTTCTAATACGCAGGTGAATAGGATGGCATTTTATGATTATGAGCTAAAAATTATTAATTTTAAATAAAAATATAAGACCATTATAATAAGATCCTCGTTTAGATAAATAAATCAAAGACAAGAACTCTGCGATATGCTTAGAAGTAACCTGTTTGGATCGTCACAATTCTCGAGGATCTAGGTCAAATTTTGAGATAAAATGTGACTTTTTAAATATTTTTTATACATGATACTGTCATGATGATCTTAGTTCTTATCTACTAGAGATGAGTGGTGACCAATGAGCGACTCAAGATTGGGTTGATCTTGATGAGTCAAGTCTCTGGCCAGAGCATAGCCTACTCATGTGTTGATGTTTAACCTATATAGTTAGATGATTATCCACTTGGAAAAAGAATGCCTAAGCCATATAGGTAGATGCTTTCTCATTTGACAAAGGAATACCTGACCCGTATGGTTAGAAGCTTGTCCATTTGACAAGGATATCTGATAAGATAAAGTATCCTTGAGTTATATTCACAGACAAACATTATTTAAACTAAAAAAATGAAAAATTGTGTTTTAGGATAGGATTTGTGTCCTCTGCATTGTGATATCAAAGCGATGGTCTCTACCATATATGGGTCACTACATTGTGGTGTCAGAATAATGGTCTCTATACTATTACAATTAATAATTTTTTAAAATCTTAAAAATAATGAGAAAAAATAATTCAAATAACATTTTAAATAAATATTCATGATTGAAACAAGTTTCTCAACCAAACAAGATAATAGTTAAAAAAATTTAATAGTGTAACAACCGTCCCCTAAAAACACTATAAATAAATATCATCTAAAATAATATTTTAGAAATGAATATCACTTAAAAAATACTATACAAAGGAATAACATTTTTTTAGACATCGTAATATTCATTCTACCTAAAATTCAGATCGATTCACCAAGATAACCCATACATTTTTTTCCAAAAAAATAAATGCAACCCTTCAACTATTCTATAAGATTAAATTACCAAGATGTGGGAAATGATGATGCCGAATTTTCAATGTTCTACCCAATATATTGAATACTATACAAGGCTCTATGTAAGTCCTATAGTTTGCAGAAAATATGGGTGTAACATCCTGCTTAGTGTTTATCCAAAATATATTATATTGTTTTAGTTTAATTCTAACACAATGGCCTACTAAGCCTTCATACAAAATCACTTGAAAAATAATAACAATGTTTGGATGGATAAGAGCATTGCCTTAAAATAATTAAAAGTATTTTAATCGAGGAACCTTACCCCTTACAATTCTCTAACACACATCATTCCAAGAATTTTGCCATCCACATATTAGAGTTGTTATAGGAAAAATATTTAAAAAGGGACATCTTATAATGATGTTTATTGTAAATCTTATGAGGCTAATTTACTACATAAAACCTAGACCTACGAGTTAAAGATTGTTTTGGAGGTGGAAGAAGATTAAAATATTTCCCATTAACAAAAAGAATTCATACATTTGTAACTTAACAACCCCAAAGAATAATATTCAATTGAGCAATATACATGAGAAATATTATAATCTCAGACCCTAATGCATTGTACTACATTCACAAAGCACTAATGGAGACGAGAAGACCGCGAACGTATCATCTTACTGTGCCTCTTCTTTCACAGCTGGCAATTTTTAATGTTGTTTTTCTCTATTTGTTGCTTTGCTTCATCCCGTCCTGGAAGATTTCAGTTTTAAATAACACCACAATAATAAATTATGCATACTCAATTCTCAATTTCAATATAGAGAGAAGAGCCAAGCTGTGGAAGAAGAAATCAGAATGAAAAAATTGAATTATTGATCTTGAAACTCTAAATCAAAATAGCAAGATTCAAAGGAGAATCCAATTACACATTCATTTCGGAGACCAAAGAAGATCAATTTCATTCAGAAGATACAAAAGAATCAGTCAAGAAATCTAGAATATTTTTTTTTCCATTGAAGGAAGACAATTGTAGTATAATTTTTTCCCCCTCACTCCACACAAATCCAAAGGGAAATACTACTTCACATCTCTTCATCTGAATCAGGCTGAATATTGCAATGTGGCGAGATTTCGGCATTATTTTGTTTTTCTCCCTAAAAGTTTTAGGATCTGGGTATTTTCTAGAAGGGAAAACAATATACAGTACTATGCATATTATTAAATATTTCTGAGTAGTTAAACGTACATGGTCTAGTCTAGAATGCTAGCAAAGAAAATGACAAGACCATGGAAGTTACAGTGAGTGGTAGTAAGTATGGTAATGATTGATTATTTCAATAGATATTTTTCTCGAAGTGTAAGGAATGTGGCCTAAAACCTAAAAAACAATCATATATGCTTTGAAGAATTATATAGGTATCTCCTTTGTCATTGACAAACAGCACAATACTCCTAATTTAATATGCTATATTTTTCAAAGTCAAAATTTAGATAACCAAAACCAACCCCATATCAAAAAGAATTTACTTTTACAATGAATTTGCGAACAAATCTCATAATCGTATTTAAAAAAAACATGGAATTTAAAAGGGACTTGTGTTTTCTCAACAGAAAGTCCACAATACCGCGCACACCAAATAAATTGAAATCCGAAGGATTCATAACATCGGATTCTCACAATGCCTGAAAATTTTATCAAACATTATAATAATTAAAGAAATTTTAAATTTTATTTTGATTGAAATTAAATTTTTATTAAATTTATATAGAAATATATAATATTTATCAAGTAATAATTTTTTTTATGTTGAAAAAGTTGTACATAGATTTGTAGGAATGATGGATGCTTGTATCTATTTAACAAATTATAAATTTCTCTAAATATTTCATAAAGAAAGTCAAACTGTTAACTTTAATACAAAAATATATAATATTAATTAATTTTATAATTTGAAAAAAAGATTATAAAATAAATTTAAATGAAAATATTTTTTATTAATTTAATAAAAATATATATCTATTTTATAAATCAACAGGGTATTAAAAAAAGAGGTTTAAGTAGTATATGTTATTAACTCATAGTTTTATAAAAAATAAATAATAATTTTATTAATATTATTAATTTTTTAATTTAAATAAAAATTCTAAATAAAATTATAATAGTTCACAAATTATTCATTTTTTTTTTAATACATTTTAATATGAAATAGAAATCAATTTGTATTATGATAAAAATAAATAATACTAGTAAATTAACATAAACAACAAACTACTTTTATTTATTTTTTATATTTAATATATGTTTACAATTTAATCTTTTTCTTTAACATATTAATAAAGTTTTAATGTTTGTAATGTTCTACATTTTATCTTAAATTTTTATAATAATATAATATTTGATAAATATTTAATTATAAATCTATTAGTTTTTCTTATATCCAAAATTTTAGTATTATAAAAAATATATATATTTAATTTATTTGATGATGATGATGATGATGATGATGATGATGATGATGATGATGATGATGATGATGATGATGAGACCTTTTAAGAAGGTTTCCTTCTCCACACCTTCCAGAGCAGGACGTAGGAAGGATCAAGATAGAATTAAACTTACAGGAGATTTACTAGTTGAGTCAGGGGTGATGAAAACCATGGATGAACACTTCCCTCATTCCATTCAATGATTATTTTGTCATGGAATGTGAGGGGGTTGAATAGCATCCCCAGACAAAAGGCTATTCAGAAGTTGGTGAAAGACCATTCCTTGATATTCTCTATATTTAGGAGACCAAACTTTCTGTGGACTCTTTGTTCACGTGCTATTTGAATATCTGGTTCCACGGCCAATGTCAGTGTATTGGCACCTTGGGGACCTCGGGTGGTCTTGCTATGTGGTGGGATCCTAGAAAAGTTGTGCCAATCCATTGGTTGTCTTGCACCTCGGCCCTCTCTATGGTAGCTTCCTCCTTGGAGACTGGTGAGTTGATTCAGGTCAGTAATGTGTACGCCCCGGTTGATCTCCCAAGTTAGCTCAAGCTCCGGGACCACATCCAATATGTTCGAAGTTGCCACCCCTTCTTGCCCTGGATTGTAGCTGGGGATTTTAATTCTATTCTTAGCCTAGAGGAAAAGAAAGGTGGATTAGCTCGGTTGGCATCTTCTTCAGATCTTTTTCAGCAAAATATCGACCTGCTACATCTTTCAAATGTTAAACCCCTCAACGGCCTTTTCACATGGAACAATCGAAGGATGGGGGACACATCCATCTCGAAACGCCTGGACAGGTTCCTTATCTCTTGTTTTTGGTGCTCTAGCTCCATCTCTCTTTCCTCTGATATCCTTGACTGGCGGGGGTCCGACCATTGGCCTATCATGCTCTCTGCGAGGCTTATTGCTACTCCTAAGAAGCCCCCTTTCAGATTTTAGTTGATGTGGCTCCATGACACCTCCCTCCATGATCTAATGCCAGGATGGTGGAGGCAAGGGGGACCGAATTATGGTACAAATATGTTTGTTTTCATTAAGAAGATCTAGTTTGTGAAAAAGAAATTGAAGTACTAGAACAACCACTATTTTGGGAATCTCCACATCAGGAAGAGAAGGGCTCAAGACCAGCTGGATGCCATTACCAGACAGATTTGTGACCTTGGTATGTCAGAAGCTCTGCATTTGGCTGAGATTCAAGCTTCTACGGACTTGGCTAAGTGGGAGCTTTGAGAAGAGATTTACTGGAAGCAAAAGGCTCGAGTTGACTGGCTTCAGGTGGGCGACAAGAACACGGCCTTTTTCCACAACTGTGTTTAGGATTAGCGCGACAGGAGTTTCATCTCTTCCATGATTACTTCAGACGGTATATGCCTGGCTTCCTCTCAAGACATATCTAGGGAGGTTGTTCAATTTTTTGTTGCCCTCTTCTCAGATGATACTCTTCTTGACGAGCTGGCCAAAGGTACTATTTTATCTTTTATTCCCCCTATTGTGTCTTCGGTTTTGAATGACTCTCTTATGCAGCCTATTAGCATGACAGAATTGGAGGGGGTTGTCTTTGGCATGAAGAAAGGTAAGGCTCTGGGACCTGATAGATTCCCTGTCGAATTCTTTCAGGAATTTTGGGATGTCATTAACCAGGATCTCTTGGGGGTAATTCAGGAGTCCTACTCCAACAAGGAAATGCTTTGGGCTCTAAATGCTACTTTTATGGTGCTCATTTCGAAGAGTGAACAGGCTAATCAGCTAGAAGGCTTTAAGCCCATTTCTTTCTACAACGTTGTCTACAAAGTCATCACTAAACTCATTGCGAAAAGGCTTAAAATCTGCCTACCCATGGTTATTTCTGAGGAGCAAAGGGGATTCATTTTCGGCAAGCAGATTTTGGATGGGGTGGTTATAGCGTCAGAAGATATTCACTCCATGAGTACCTCTGAGGAGCGTGCTATGTTTATTGAGCTAGATATGGCTAAGGTGTATGATAGAGTCAGATGGGGATTCCTACATAGAGTTCCTCCGACTTTCGGCTTCAATCAGGATTAGATCCAATGGGTGCTCAGCTGTGTCATGACTCCTTCTTTCTCGGTCCTTATTAATCGTGCTCCCTCAGAGCTTTTTGGCACCTCTAGAGGACTTCGTCAGGGAGACCCACTGTCTCCATATTTGTTTATTATTCTGGCTAAAGGACTTGGGTGACTTATTAAGCTTCAGGTTGCTCAGCATGCGCTTCAGGGGTGGCGCTGGGGAAACGGATTACCCACCTTGTCTCATCTCCAGTTTGTGGATGATACTTCTCTTACGGGGAGAGCCTAGATCTGAGAAGCAGAAGCATTCTAACTCACCTTGGACACCTATGTGGCAGCTTCGAGGTAGAATATTATTGACTACAAATCCTCTATTTTGTTTTTTAATACCCCTGAGCCTATTCAGCGAAGGATTATGGCCATCGTGAGATTCCAGATACAGTCTCTTCTGGCAACCGAGGCTCTTTTGGTAGAAGGTGGTAGACAAACTTAGATAGAAAGTTAATCATTGGACTCATAAGTGGGTCTTCACTGCCGGTAGGGTGATACTCTTTCAATCAGTGATTCAGGCCCTCCCCATATATCACATCATGGTGCAAGCGGCCTCAGGATAATTCTTGAAGGAATTTGATGCTCTTTCTCACCAATTTTTGTGGAGCAATAATCTGCTGAACACCAAATAGAGTTTGCTTAACTGGGACACAGTTTGTCGACCAAAAGAGGAAGGCAGCCTTGGGTTGCACTCAATAATTCCATGCAGTCAAGCTCTCGCTTCCAAACTTTATTGGTGTTGGTGCTACAGCCTAGCCCAGCTTTGGGCTCGTATCCTAGCTTTCAAATACTACCCCGAGAAGGAGCCAGAGGATATTTCTAGACTCCCCCTTGAGGAAAGAGGGTCGATGGTGTGGGACACCCTTAAGTGGGGAGCTCAGTTGGTGAAGAATAGCCTCTTTTGGGTTTGCAATAGGGGAATAGATGCGCTCTTTTGGAGCAACTCTTAGGATGGGTTTCCCCCTCTCTTGTCCTCCCACCCACACTTGCAGATGCTCTGTGACTCTCTACTGCTTACTGAGTGGAATACGATGGATCATTATAAGGAGGCCATCAGATGGGACACAACAGTGGGGTTTTGATGGAAAAACTCCTCGGACTAGCCACCAGGAGGCTCTACAGAGGACAGGTAGGAGCTGTCTATGATATTGGCCTCTAGGGAGTGCAGCTCCCTACAGGGGTGTGATGTTTTGGCTTGGGGAGGATACCTCTCCCTCCCCTCTCTCTCTTCTCTCTCTCTCTCTCTCTCTCTCTCTCTCTCTCTCTCTCTCTCTCTCTCTCTCTCTCTCTCTCTCTCTCTCTCTCTCTCTCTCTCTCTCTCTCTCTCTCTCTCTCTCTCACACACACACACACACACACACATCCAGATACTTTGCAAAGTGTCATCTGGATACTTTGCTTTAACAAAAAAACTGTTGGGAGAAGTGGTGGTTACCTGAGGGAACAAGGTTTAGAACAGCTATTCGTGGCCCAAGTGTAATTTCTTTCTTTGGGTACTAGTTCACAATAGGAGTCTTACTTGGGACAACCTCTGCAAATGGGGTTTCCAGGGACCCTCTATGTGCATTCTTTGCTATAGTAGTGGCAAAACTATATCCCATCTCTTCTTTCAGTGCCCCTTTGCCAAACAGATTTGGCACTTCTGGTGGGATGTGTGGGATCACCCATACTGGCATGTATCTTCTTTATCTAAATTTTGGAGCCATTTGGGCCATCCCCCAGCTCAGGCCTCTTTTCTTCAGGTCGCTTAGCGCATTTGTCTATCTTTTGTCTTATGGAACTTATGGCTGGAGAGGAACAGGTGGATTTTCCAGGGGGTGAGTATAGAGATCAGCGTATTGTGGAGGAGAATCATGAATGCTCTTCTTGAAACCCTTCACACTAAGTGCGACATGGTGAATGACTTGAGTTCAATCGATGCTTAGATCGCTGCACATTTTTTCCCTACTCTCCCCAAGGATATTCGCTTCGCCCCTCTCACTCCAGTGCATGCCTGGGGTCAGCTTAAGTGCCCTGTCGTATGGCACGTGCACACACACACACACACACACACACACACACACACACACACACACACACACACACACACACACACACACACACACACACACACTTTTAAAATTATGATGAATATTACATAATAATTTTAAAAATATTAAAATGTGATGCATTGAATTATATATATATATATATATATATATATATATATATATATATATATATATATATATATATATATATATATATATATATATATATATAAAATTTAACTCTATGCAAGATAATTTTCCTATGCATTGGACTACTTTTGAGGACAAATGCTCATTAATTTTAAACTACAATTTAAAATTATAAGTAATAAAATTGAGTAAATAAGAAAATGACTAAATATTCTATAGGATCAATATTAAATGTGTTAGGTGCATTAAATAATCTAAATGGCATCACCATCCATTCATATAATCCATCCCTAATCTTGAATGCAGTTTTCCACTCATCTCCTTCATGAATTTGAATATGATAATAGTCACTCCTTAGATCACTCTTGGTAAAATATTTTGCTCCTGCAATCACATCCATCATATCACCTAAATGAGGTATAATAAACATATCCTTTATTACAATTTTATTAATTGTTATATCGTTCACCCACATTATCCATCCTCAATCTTTCTTTGGAGCTAGTAACACTGGTGTTTCACATGGACTCATACTCTCCCTTATCACCTTGTTTTGTTATCAAATTAGTAACTTATCTATTTAACTCTACATCCTATGTTGGAATCATCCAATAAGCTTCTTGATTGGGTAGAACTAATCCTAGAATAAAAATCAATGTGATGTTGAATATTTCTCTTCGATGGTAAACCATCTGGTAACTCGTCAAACATAAAATATACATATCTTTTTAATAGTCTTGCTACTTCTACTCATATTTGCAACATTTTTGTGTCTTCATTCTTTTCTAGTAATACATAATAACAACTTTATACCTTTATATCTTAGATAATTTATTTATTATAGAGCATGATTCCCATATTCTCTTCCTTTTTAAGAGGTAAGAAAACAACCTTTGTACCACCTTTCCAAAAAGTGCACATGTTCTTTGCTCTGTCATGAATTACTTTCCTATCAAATTTCTATGGTCTCCCCAATAACAAATGTCATGCATCCATCCTAATAACATCACACTATATTTCATCATTATTAATATTTAGTATAGAAAACTTTATTAAGCACCTTATATCTACTATAACCTCATTCTATTTTTTAAACCATGAAATTTGATAAGTATTAGATGATTTTCACATTACAAATTTAGTTTCTCTATCGTTGTTTTAGAAACCATATTTTCACAACTACTACTATCTATAAGTACTTTGCATACCTTTCCACCTGATGTACATATTGTCCCAAAAATAATTGATTATAACCATGCATCATCACCTTCTTCATTTTGCACTTATTCCTTAGATTGATCATTGTTCTTCTCATCATGAGATTTTCTCCAACATCTATTGGTTAAACTTAGATATTCTGCTCTTCTATCTCAACCTCAACTAGATTTACTCTTAGGTGATCTTATTACATCCTTTCATGATCTTGATAGTGAAAACAATCAAAAGCTCTATGCACTTCGTATCCACATCTATAATAAATATAATATCCACACTGATTCAGAAACCATCTTTTAATATCATTTTAACCTCATCCTTTCAGAAATCATCCATCTCTTTATTGGTATTGAAACCCTTACATATTATCTTCTTTCCTTTCTACACTAGATGATGATTTACCTCTATTATTATTTGTCCCACCTCTATTGGTATTAAACCCACCTCATCCCCTCATTTCATGGGATACACCTCTTCTTGCACCAAGTGACATTCTTCTGAAATTCTCTCTCTATTTTTTTTTTCGCATTCAAAGCTAATTGATAAGCCTCCTCCATGAAAGGTGTTATATGCATGCTTAATTCATTTTAAATATAAAATTTTAAACCATTTATATACCTTTCATCCATCTACTCTTTTGTTTCATCATTTTCCACTTGTATGGAAAGCTTATAAAATTTATCTATATACTCTTGTATGTTGTGATATTTTTGCCTCAAATTCTGAAATCTTATGTATAAGGTTTGTGCATAATCCATAGGAAGAAATTTATCTCTCAGATTATTCTCCATCTTTTTTTGCAAATTAATATTCCCTTTACCTTTTCTCTATCTCTCTTTCTGTAGGTGATCCCACCAAAAAAATTCATGGCCTTTCAACTTCATGCATGCAAACTTTACTTCCTATCATCTCTCATATTATTCTACTAAAAAAATTTCCCCATGTTATTCATCTAATCTATCAACTACTCTAATTTTAAAATACCTCCATAATTTAGAATGTCAACCATGTTTCCTTTGTTTCTTTCTTCTAAATCCCAAACCATCATCTCTTCCATCAATAGTGGCTACTCTTGTTATGCTTTTCTTGGTGAACTTCTTTATCATGATCTATGTCCTCCTCATCACCACCTTGTCCTCTTCTTTGGTTGTTTATAATGTCGGTTAATTATTCCCCTTACATCTATAGATCTTGTATAGTTAGATTCATCTATATAATACCTTCCTATCATCTCACCATGTCTTAGTCCTCCAACATTTGAACTTGTTATGATACCAGATAATGAAACCAAAAATTATCGAGACAATAAATTATCAATAGGTAAATATTCTAAAAATAATAACTTGTATTGATTCATATTTACTAACTTGAAATAATTACAACCTAAACCGTGCTTATAGACTCCTCAACTCAGAATTTAGAGTTGACATGCAAAAATTTGAAAAAACTAAAATCTAAAAAAAAAATATATTTTTAACAGCTGCTATTTATAGTAAGTTTCACATGCAAGCACTAATAGATCTAAAAATCACCTAAAATATTGTAAATTATAAATTTAGACTACTAGATGAAATTTAACTGAAGTTGATGTTGAGACCTAAAATAATATAATTTTTAAAAATAAGAAATTTATAAAAAAAAAATTGTTAAACAATAATTTTAGACCCTCAAATGATCATTTTTAGCCTCCAAAAAATTTTAAAATAAAATATAAGTAGATAGGGTAGCTTTGGACAACATCAAACTTTTTAAAATGTTCATTTTACAATATGAAAGAGCTCAAACAAAGCTATGGGTCAAAAATTATGGCCTCCAAAAGATTGGCTTATTTTTTCTACATCATCACTTGATAACATCTTGGTAGAACTAATTTGCATGTTTTTGAATTACAAACTCACTTTTATTCCTCAACAAGTCATAAAATCCTATGGCATTGTAGATTTTCTTTGTGATTTTTTCCATGCAAATATTCATTATCATCTAATCTCGTGGAGTGTCTACAGTCTATTAAATGCATAGACATTGGAATATAATGAAATAAATAGTGTAAATCTATCTGTGTTGCTTCAAATATTGATAGTATTTATATGCTAAACCTCTACTGAATTCTTTCACTCTGAACACTTATCAAAGCAAAGAATTTTTTTTTTGTTGATTGGGTGAGAGGGATTAATTCATTAAATTTTAGCCTTATTTTGATTCGCTCCATGATCTTGATCTCAGGCTCATCCACCTAGCCCATATGTCCTTTGAATTTGCCACAACATCAATAATTTATAATCAAGGATTTCATCTTTGTATTCGTGCTCATCTCCCTTTCTAGATCATCCTTTGTTCTTGTAGACCATAAATCATCTCATTTGCATTAGATTTATCTCTTGGCGACTCGATGTTCTAGATATCTTTTTTAGTGCAACATATATGTTTTCTTAAGCATTGGATTCATTACC
The DNA here is from genome assembly GCA_037957365.1 of Torreya grandis. Lineage (NCBI taxonomy): Eukaryota > Viridiplantae > Streptophyta > Pinopsida > Cupressales > Taxaceae > Torreya > Torreya grandis. The sequence goes on from JARHVA010006086.1 coordinate 851,271, forward strand.
TATAGTGGCTTAGTCAATATATGGATCTCCACAAGTGATATTTCTTCCACATTGACCTCAAAATAATCAATGGTGGCATATCTAAGACCTAGAAAACTAACACATCTTGCCATTTTGCTCTCAAGAAAATGGGTTTTTCTTTAGGATATAGTTTTAATATTATTTTAATATAATACAGTTTGATATTTGGGTATATTTTGTTAGTATTTTTATTATTTTCTATGTCATAAAATCAAAAAATGTAATGTTTTTTCAATTAGCCCATATAGACTTGTCAACAATTAAAATACCTTTTAAAAATGTCATTGAATATAATTTTTAGTATTGTCAAAATTAGTTTTTTTTTAAAAGTGTAGGGTATTGAGTATCAGGTTATATGATCCCCAAATCAAGTTTGTTAATAATCATATTGTCAAAGCTTGAGTTTTCTATGTTGATTGAGAGTCAATAAATATTATCAAAGATTATCTTCATAATTGTCAATTTTGGTGTTGCCTCGAAAGAGTCGAGAGTTATGAGCCAAATTAATATTATGTGTGTCATCAAAAGTGCTAATGAGATAAAATCAAAGTATGTTTTCAAATTTAATAATATAATCATCAATATCAAAACCTTTATTGTAATGGATTCAATATTGCTTGTACACAATGTCCAAGTTATGGTGGGGCTCCTTTTATAAAAATGACTTTCAAAAGTCGAGTCTCAAATTCATATTATCTAAATAAGTAAATAAGGTTGGAGGTTAGAGGCAACAGAGGTAGAAAATTTTCTATGCCTCTCATCAGTCACCAATGATGAGGATGCATAAATGCTTTGGTGGTGAATTTTATTTCAATTGTATGTTTGATTTTAGTTATGTGTCAATAAGAATAGATGATTTATTCTTGTTCATATTTGTAATAAGTGAGCTAAAAATTTATTTGTATTTTGTCTAAATTTATGACAATGAAGAAAGATGGTAAAAGGATTGCACATCATGATGTGGTTAGTGGTAATCCACTTGCAAAACCCTTTTTTTATGGTTGGTAAACCATTTTTCATGGTTGGTAAGCCATTTTAAAACTATCATGTTTTGGTTGTCGGTAAGCAATATGCAAAACCATTACTAAGATTTGTGATTGTTCTAAGAAAATCACCAAATCATGAGTATAGCTACAGATATAATATTGATATTTTTTATGAGTTCACATTAAAGGAGTGTATACTAAAAATTAAGAATGTTCCCAAGGGGTTTAATGTTAGAGATGTATGTGTTCACATTATTAATAGTTATTAGTTAAACATAAATTTATTATCCTAACAATATTACATATATAATTTATTGGTTAGTTACTACAATATTGTAAGGATTGGTGAAATCCTATTTGTAAGATATACTTGTCCTATATAACTCTGTATTTTAAATGTAATATCAAGAGAGTGTTTAGAATAATATTATTGATTTTTATTGTCACATGTGTTTAGATCTCTCTTAAAACTCTGAGTATTTAGATAATTTTTGAAATAGCTCTGTTATCGTATCCATCTCCCTCAAGTCTCTAATGTTATCCATAATGATTTTTTCCTCCTTCTTCACTCTTTGTTGCTCCATCTCTCTTTTCTCATCACTTTCAACACCACATTTCCTTGCTCTCTAGGTTGAAAAACTTCATGTCAACGCTTCCACTCTTCACTCTAATTATTATAGATTCTTGTTCATCTAGGCATAGCCTCCACCTCTTACCATATTTCTTCTCAAAAACTTATTATGTAAAATGTAGGGAAAATTTAAACACATACTTACCTTTGAATTTTCTTCCAAGTCTGAACCTTTTAAGATACTAGAGGGCTAAGAGTGTTGTAATTTCAAAACATAAACAAAAAATATATAACATAAAATTAAGTAACAGAACCAACTTCTAATTATTCATTTTTTTTTATTATTTTAAAATAATACAATCTTATAATAATGCACAACTAAAATATAGATGAAAAAAAAAATTAATTAAATTAATTTTAATATCTTTTATTATAAAAAAATGGAACATAAATTTAAATGAATATATTATTTTTTAAAATTTTTATTTTAGTAACTTATGATTTGTTATAACTTATTATTTTTAGTAACCCATTATTTTTTAGTAACCTACTATTGTTCCTTAACCATGTTTATTTTTAATAACCTGCTATTTTATTAGCATTTGTTTTATTACTAAAATTTACATACTAACTCAGATAGGATTACATATCTCTACAATCAATTGTTCGAATAGACTTGGTCAAATAGACATGGTCAAGTCTAGCTTGATATCATTATCGGGGTAAGAGCCACTCTTCTGATTTCTTGCAAATGTTTCCAGCTTCTTATTATCGATGATATGAAGCAGATTGCTCTCAATCATATCCTGTGGCTTTCTTTTTGCTTCCCAAAATGGTGCCTTTCCCCTTTCTTCACTTAGTCTTTGAATCAAATGTAGTTCAGAAGGGGCCTTCGACATTAGTGGCTGCTCCATCTCAGTTTGTTGACATTGTGTATTGGATACACATAACCTAACAACATGGTTAAGCTCACTGGCCTGTCAAAAGAAAACAATAAATTGGAGCACCATTAGTAGAATTGTATTGTTTTCATATACCACTCAAATAGCCCAAGACATTAATTTATAATCATGTTATATAACTACTTTGATGATAGGTAATAAGTTCCTTGTCATTTCCGTCGTTGTTATTTACGAGTGGAATATATGTATAGCAGATTCTGAGCCTTACCTTCAAAATTAATGGCCAGTATGGACTCTTTGATGTCAAAAAGTTATTTGGAGCAGAGTCTTCTGCATATATTTGATCTGAAAGCGTGAAATATTTATCCTATTTTTGTGCATAATGCTTAAGTAACTGAATATCAGTATGTATGAAGTATGAAGTTTTCACCATAAAAGTAATCTCGGCAGCTTCTGCTAATACATGACCCTAGTGAGGATTTTTTTTGGTGACTGGTGGAAGTTGTTTCACCGGCCGTGAGAAACAATTCGGTCTCTTCAGTCAATAGCCTGTAATTTAGAATGTAAACAATAAGACTGCATAATGCTAACAGCTAATGTAACACAAAAAAATTATAATATAATATTGGGATTCAGAGTCTGCAGATTCTTTATATAGAAAAATGCAGTAAATTAGTGAAAATTATAGCATTATCGACCCTTAGAAACATAAATCTAATAAATTTTACCTTTTCTGTGAAAGGTGAGAATCAACATTTTCTGGCGAATACTGCTCGGGGGAGAACAGATTCTTCTGTTGTTGAAGGCGTTTGTGGTTCGAAGTAGCTGTAAATTAACACCCAGAAAATATTTTAGCAAATCTAGAGTGACTGATTAAAATTGTTATTCCATGGAACACTAGACTCAATTTTAGGAGAGATTAATTTACCATGGCTTTCCTTATCGTTGGTATACCTGTACATCTGGTTCAAATTGAACAAAACGCAATTAGACTGCGGGTTTCTATAATTCACAAAATCTCACCTCCACCCTCTACAATTTGAACTCAAAAAAATATCACAACAAACAGAAAATAAACTGCTGCACAAATACAAATTAGTAACCTGAAGATAGCTTTTAACATGGGAAATTGTAAGTCCCTTGACATTCATTAGCTCAAGGACCAGCTTTGGAGTAGCCTCTAAAAATATAGGATCATCAATCAGAAAAATCACATAAGAATAATCTACAACAAATCAAGAAATATTAGAAGACTTACTATCTCGACCCCCAAGCTGTTGTACTGCATTAACAAAACAGTGATGGATGTGAGGAGACCAGCGAAGTCGAGGAATCTTAGAGTGTATGTATTTTCTTACCATCTCTCCTCTTTCACAGCTGGCCATATTTTATTTTCCTCTATTGATCGTCTTATGCATCTCCTTCACCCTGAAACTGTATTTTTCAGTCTTTACGACGCATCCAAATACCTGATCTGAAATTTCAATCCTCAATTTTCGTACCCAAAAGAGTATGGAATGAAAGAAGTAATAAGAGGGAGGGAATTTATAATCTTAACGATCTAAATGAGAATAGAGAAGTCCTGCACAGTTCAAAATGTATTTTAATCAGCAAGGGCGGACCGTGTTTTCTGTTTGAGAATCCAACTATATCCCTAATTTTGTAGCTTCAAATCCTCTTCCCTATGTAACCGAATTCAACCTTACTTTTGACCTTCGTATCCATCCATATCAGGTGCCTCAGATGGAGGCATTCAAAAGCCTAATCTTGTTCATGCGAAGGAACACAGCAATCCAAACATCGACTCTAGATTTTCAATTTTTCTTTAATGTAATAGTCAGTTAACTTTATATAATATTCCCCAAGTTAATCGAATTTAAAATTCATTTCATTTCAATATTTTTATAGTAAAATTAGCTTTTGGTTTGCAACCCCAGTTAGATTATCATCAATTAGTTTTTTCTACAACTGAGAAATATATACTGCGATACGCATGTCATTAAATATTTTAGAGTAGTTGGGATGTAAGCGTCTAGAATGCCAGCATAAGAGGTAATAGGTAGATTAAGGACGTCAATATTTCAGATTTAAAATATAATTAAAGGTAATTGTAATGTTAACAAGGGAAAATTTAAGATATAGAGAAAAAGAGGAATATAAAGAAAAATAACATAAATAAATAAGAGTTCAATTTTAATACATAATTTAATTTTAAAATTGAAAAATAACATTGTTTTTGAATAAAATGTTTATAATAAGTATATAGAAAAATAAAATAAACAATTCAAATGAATAAGTTAATTATAAAATTTTAATATATATATATATTTACTTTATTTTTTAAGAGTCATTTATTTCTGTCATTGTTTAATATTATCGTTTTCATTTTTTTTTTCCCTAAATAATTATTTTAAACAATGTTTTATATATATATATATATATATATATATATATATATATATATATAACATTGTTTAAAATAATTATTTAGGGGGAAAAAATAAGAAAACAATAATATTAAACAATGACATAAATAAATGACTCCTAAAAAATAAAGTGTATATATATATATATATATATAAAATATGTTAAAACATTAATAATTGGCTTTATATTGGAACTATGGTTTAAAATAAAAGATTTACGGGACCAATGCAATCTTCTTTTTGAAAAAAAAAAACTACATTATCGTTGTCATCATCTTTGACTGGATGAGATAACTTGAAAAAATCTACGATCAACATCTTAATATAAGATTTTTAATTTTCCCCAATTCTGATTTTTTTCATTTTTATGTTGACAATCTATTGCTAACGTTGAATTTAATACGATTTCTTTCCATGTCAAATCACACATTCCCTACAGGCAATCAGTCTAAGCTTTCCTAATTTTTCAAGAAATTAACCAAGGTAGTTACAAAATATTTCCAGATTGTAAGGGTGTTTTCGAGAGTCAATCCTTAAGTCATGATGTCCTTAATTTTCGGTGAGCAATCTTGTGTGACGATGACAATCAGTCTAAGCTTTTTTTTAACTTGAATTCCTTTGCATTTGGATTGAGCGTAGAATATGGATGGTCCGCGAATAGTTAACATTCTGTCACAGATTTTTCCAGGGGTGTATATATATCTATATCAATTCAATTTATATTTGCTATTATTTTACTTACTAACTAATTTCATTTCTTTTTCTTTTCAATTTAGTAAGAATTTGAAATAGACTAGATTGCGAAAGAAAAGAATAAGAAGAATTTGTAGAAGAATTGATGCATGATTGTGCGTTTTAATTGTTGATGGAAATGGGAAAAAAAATATGGGTTATACTGATCTCACCTATTGCACTTTTAGATAAAAATATTGTTGCCCTGTTTTCAAGATAGGTGGTTTTGTTAGAATATTGTTTATTTAGTTATTTTGGGTGATCATTTATTTATATGGTCCATTTAGTTAAAGTTGTGATGTAGAAAAATAGGTTAACCATTCAGAGGTCATAATTTTTGATTTATAATTTTGTTTGAGTTTTTTTACATGCGAAAATTGATCGTATCAAAAAGGCGGTTGTTGTCTTATGGTGTTTTATTGCCCTAGCAATGTTTTCGATATTTTTTGGAGGCCATACATTATCATCCAAGGGTCCGAATTTGTGATTTAATTATTTTTTTGATTTTTTTCTATTCTTAGAAATTGTATATTTTTTCAGGACCGGATGTTAATTTCAGTTAAATTTCGTCTCATAGTCAAATTATACTCATTAGGATATTTCAGAAGATTTTTGAGATATTTCGAGAGGTTTTAAAAATAGGCTTTTTTTAGATTTTAGTTTGTTTTGAATTTTGCATTTAAACTCTAATTTATAAGTTGAGGCTTATTTAAGCATGGTTTGGGTTTGTATTATTTCAAGTTATTCAATACAAATCAATACAAGTTACATTTCAGAATCTTGGCCTATTGGTAATTTTATTTGCCTTATTAATTTTTGGGTTCATTATTTGGTATCAGAGCCAAGTTCAAATCCTAGAGGAGTAAAAAATGATGAGAGGATGAGGAAGTTTTATGCAGATGAATTGGACTATACAAGAACGATAGAGGCAAGTTCAACAATTAACAAAAGTTATCACCAATCAACAGAGAAGACAAGGTGGTGATGAGAAAGACATAGATCTTGATGAAGAAGTTCAACAAGAAGAAGAACAACAAGAGTAGCCAATATTGATGGAAGAGATGATGGTTCAAGCTTTACAAGGAAGAAATAAATGAATCAAGGTTGATGTTCCAAATTATGAAGGTAGTTTAAAACCAAAAGAGTTGATAGATTGGATAAATAGCATGGAGAAGTTATTCGTGTGATAGGTTATAAGAGAAGACAAAAAGGTAAAGCTTGCATGCACAAAATTAGAAGGTCATGCATTGACTTGGTGGGATCACTTGATGAAAGAGAGATAGAGAAAAGGTAAAAAGAAAATTAATTCACAAAAAAATATGGAGAAGAAGCTGAGGGAGAAATTTCTCCTTGTGGACTATGCATTAACCCTATACAAAAGATTTCAAATTTTGAGGAAAAAAGATCAAAGTATATAAGTGTATAAAGATGAAATTTATAAGCTTTCCATACGAGTGGAACATGATGAAATAGAATAGTACTAGGGGATGGTACCAATGTGATCACCTCATCAAGACAAATCCAATGACTACCTTTATGCACTAGGGTAAAATATTTCGGGACAAAAAAGTGTTTGAGTGGACTATACCATTGTGATCATTTCATTAAGAAAAATCTAACCACTGCAAATGTGCAAGGCAAAAAAATAATTAACAAACATTTTTTTTAATTATATTTTTTTCAAAAATGTGTTTGGAATGATACTGCATTGATAGAAAAAATTAATTCTTCTTGGATTGCAAGTTATATTTTTTCGCTCTTTCCCCTCACAAAAGTCATGCCTCATCTAATACAAAAAAAATAATGCTACGAAAAACTTACCCAAATCAAAGCTCTGATACCACTTGTAATGAAATTACTTAGATGTTCACACACAATAAGCAAATATGAGAGATCACATATTAATAATTGATAGAAGAGCAGAATACTAGATAATATAGCAAAGCCACTTCAAGGGAGAAACCTCCACAACAATGCACTAATAGTAGAATAACTAACATGATCCTTAAATACTAACCACTAACTCCTATATATAGTCTACTTAGATATAGTTATTCCATAGGTTGACCTAACTAAAAACATAGAGAAATGTAACAAGAATATAAAAGAGGGATGTAAGCCACAAGTCAGCCACACATATACCAAGACATGCCAAAGGTTAAGGGTGTAGTAGATCTTCAAGATAGGTTTTCCATGGCATACTTAATTTTTGGTAAATTACTTCCTTGGCATTTAGAATTTTCATTATGACTCATAGATCCCTCTTTCACAATGCAAGTATTCTCTCAATCTACTTGATAATTTTCACATGGTTTATTGTAATCCAACTCTGATTCCCTTTCTATATTCAGTGGATATTGAGGAATATTATACTTCACCTTTGGTTGATGCTACCTTATATCAAAAACTCTTGGGCAGCCTTATCTTATCTACTTCACATATACCAGACCTAAAGTTTCATATGTAGTTGTCCTAGTCTCTATATCCACTGAAAAACCCTATGAACTACACCATAAATCATCTAAGAGGATATTAAACTACATTTTGTGTACACATACATTATTTATTCACTATATATTTGATATCAACATTAAATCATTGGATATACAGACTCAGGATGGGCTAGTGACATTTAGAATTGCAAGTTCACATTAGGTTACAATTTATCCATTAGTTTTTGGGTCTGATTAGTTGGTCAAGTAATAAATAAAAATGATATTATTTTATCATATAGTGATACATAGTACATAAGGGTTATCAATGTTTCTACTATGACCATTTGGATTTAATGGATTCTCATAGAGTTTTATGTGAAGTTTAAACTACCTACAACTGTCTTATATGACAACTAGAGTGCTATACGGCTTTATAAAAATTTGGTTACACATAAATAGATCAAACACATAGATATTACCATGAAATTTAGTTAATATAATTAATGGGGACATCATTGAGCTGAGATATCACCAAATGAAGGTGCATACAAAAGACATCTTCACCAAACCTTTCATGGAGATCAAGTGTCTTCATTTAGAGGATCTGCTTAATGTCAGGGACGGAGCGGGGGGGGCGGGTGGGGGGGGCGGCGGGGAGGGGGTTCCTTCAATTTTTTTTGCATTTCTCTATTTAATGATAAAATACTTTGTACATGGATACCTCATTAGGTATATTTATAGGGATCCTTTTTTACATTACACACCTAACAATTTTTTTATGGTGGGAGGGGGTGTTACATTAGTGGTTTATTAACTTCCCATATTTATTTATTATGGAAATTTTTTCATCACCATGAGTTTTTCTACTTTCATGGAGAAGTTAGTTAGGTGCAAAGGTTGACCAGATAACTAGAAAGTAACTTCCTTGACCAACTATTTTAGGGATGGGGTTACTCCTCTATCCTTTGTTTCGATGACCATCTTTTGTGGAGGAGTTACTATTACATTATGAGGGTATATTGACCACCTTTTTAGGAGGAGTTACTTATAACTCTCCTATTTATATTTCTCATATTTTTGAGCTTTATTAATGAATGTCTGATTTTGTCTCTAATCTCTTTATGAAATATTATCACATTATATTTTTTATTTTTTCTCAGTTACATCATGTTCTGCACTTGCTTGAATCATATGTTCACTTTACTCATGCATTTATCTTATCTACACATTGGACTTAACCCCAATAGAGTGTCTTGAATCTGAAAATTGTAAGGTATGTTTGCATTATTCAAGTAATATTTTTATTTGAAAGCTAGAAAAAGGATATAATCCCTCATAGAGATCAAATCTCAAATAGTCTAAATTCCTTCTCTAAGTATATTATGATCTTTGATTCAAGGGAATTCAGCTAACAAAACATAAATATTGGTGATGATAGGAAATCACCAAATATTACGTTCATTTAAAGATAACCTTAAGCAAAATTAATCCTAAATACATCTTAGGTGGGACTTGGTAGCCACAAAAGACTTTGAAATATTTTTGTCCACAAAAAACATTTAATTTTAGTAGGAGCCATCATGATGAGAAGGGTGTGAAAGTCAATATTTTTCTAATTAGGCTTACCAAAGGGGTGACTAGAAGCTATACAATATTTTAGCATCATTTTTCAGGATTCATTTCCTTCAATGGCTCTAACAACCTACTTATCAAAAAAAAAATTCCTTTGCCTTTGATTTTCAATAATTGTCGTACCTCGTTTGTCTTGAGGTAGGCAACAGATGTCCCAAACAACATAATGGAATCCTTTTGTCTACTTGACATTGGATCAAAGTAAGTCTCTTATAATTTTATCTTATTTTTCATATGAAACCTTGTAAGGTGCCCAACAAGATGAGTAATTAACATCAGTAGCACTACGATTTTTATGAAAACATGGAAGTTATCTACTAAGTAGAGTGTATTCATAGCATAGTACTCCACCTTATTCTCCATAAGATCGATAATTCCAAAATGATTAAAAAAAATGAAAAACACATTTTGACCTATTTTAAAATTCACAGTAAAACGGAAGTCCACTTTTTTTTACTAAATTACGTAGTTAGTATATAAATTCCTTTTCATTTATGTTGGTATTTTTCATGATAACTATATACTAGTAATTGTATGAAATAAGTGCAACACAAATTTTGAAAGAGAGAAATAAGTGTGTTGGTAATTGTTGAATAGATAAAGGATATAAAAATGCTAGCAAAAGAAATTAGGAAGGTGTTTGACAATTTTTTTACGGTAAATTTTAGTCGTCAATATTCATTAATTCATGAATATTCTATTTTAAGGATTTTGAATTTGGTAATTCTTTAGGGTGCAACATATGACCCTTTCACATAAAATTTTAGGATGTCATTTTTTTGAGGAGTCATCTCACCAATGATTTATAATAATTATGGGGTTATCTATGTAATTCACTATTTATAGATAGTATGTATGTTACCAAAAGTTTCAAGTCACCAACTTACCACCAAAGTACCTTTCTTTACCAAATTATAAAGATAGTGACTTGATGCCGCACTCTACCACTGGACTTATTTTAGCACCCTGACCTCTACTAGCATAATGTTACCTGGTGAAAACTGGATGCCCTATAGCACAGTGTTGCATGGTGGTAGTTTACTATGCAATGGTAACCTATTGGGTGATGGTAATCTATTGCATGATATCATCACATCACGTGGTAGCAATCTATCACTTGATAGTGATGTGCCTCATGATAGCAATCGGTCACCTATATGTTATGTCACATATGACAATACTCTATCACCTAGTAGTGAGGTGCTACATGATCACAACATGGAATCTGACAGTAGTGTGTCACATGATACATCTATGCGACATGATCATAACCTACCACCCGATATTAGAAAGGAAGGCACTAGTAATAAACTACTTGACAACACAACTCAAACACCAAGATCTATTTGCAAGGCTAAAACACCACAAAACATACCCAAAAAATTCCAATATCATGTCTTATTTCAAAAATTTAGGAAAGAGAACTATGCAAACCACAGACACTTCAAATTTATATAATTTTAAATCTTTTTTAAAAAATTAGTTAATTTTTTTCACTATAGAATAATAGTAAAACTATTTTAATATATAAATCGATATAGATATTGAGACTATTTCATTAGAAACAAATATTCCCAATAGCTTCTTACCACCTGAAAGTTTTATTGATGAAATGCCACCCCTAGAAGACACACCTCTGGGCACTCTATAAGAGAAATGTAGTTCTTTTTAGATACAAAATTATGTTGAAAATTTCATTTAAAAAAGTAGATGGAGGAAGAGAAGTACATGGATAATATGAAGGTCATTTCAATTTGACTAGGCTACAAAATATCTATTTATAGAACTTGTAAACTCAGAAAATGGTAATGAGCCTCCCATAGAATGTAGATGTACAATTTATATTTATAATCTTAGAAAATTACATAGAATGCAACTTCAATTGGACATAATAGAGAAACATTGTGGGAAAATATAGATATTAGTGAAGTACCCAAATAGATAGATAACAAGAATACACAAATGGAAAAATGGAGAAGAATGCGTGCATGTTAGATATGTACAAGAATATGAAAATGACCAAAAATAACAAAAAAAAATATTATTGATAAAGGGGGAACTATAAAAGCATCATTTGGAAAAGTTATGTAGTCTAATTTTAGGGGAAAATATGTATAATTCTTTAATATTTTATAGATTTTAAAAAAGGGAAGACCAATTTTTGATTTTATTGAATACAAAACTTTGTTTCAACATAATAGGTTTCTAGATATTCCACAGTCCCATTAATCAGATAATAGTGCTTGGAAAATGGCAAATTGTCTAGCCATTGTTGAGATGGAAGATTTGGAAGAAAGTTATAAGAGATTAGTGTTTATCTCTCTATTCATCGATGAGGTCACTACAGTTAACAACAAAGCATGGGCTTGAATGCATGTGTATACCTTTGAAAAATATTTAAGGCAATCTCATCTTTTAGTTATCCATAAAATGGAAAAAAATTGCAATGCAGAAAACCTCCATAAATTAGTTGTAGCCAGTTTAAGACAGAGTTTTGGGATGCATGATTATTCCATAGTTATGAAGTTGGTCTATGTTAGAGATAATGGTACATCAATGATGCAAGGGCTTATAAAGGGTCTTTGTGTTCATCTGAAAATAACAATTTATCCGTTTATGATCCCAATCCATTGCATGGCAGATAGGATGAATCTTTCTTACAAAATTGTTATCACATTTAGTAATGTCAAAAAAGTGGAAGAGCTTATTCATAAATTTTATGGATACATGTCAAGTAACCCAAAAATATTTATGAAGTTTCAAAAATTTATAATTGGGGTGACCGATGGTAAAAAAACCTACTAAAAGATGTGGAAATCAGATGGATTTCCATGTATGAACTTGCTTGCAAAATTTTAAAGTAATATCCATATCTAATAAGGTTTATGTATAAATATCATAGAGAAGATGACAAAGTAAAATATTTTTTGTGTCGCATAATAGGTTTAAAAACATTACTCACACTATGTGGTATTTTGCCAATGTTGAAGGAAATCAAGTGCTTAATGAAACATGCCCAAGAGAGATCTATCTATATTGTTGAATTCATACATTTGAGTAAATGTGTATTTCAATGTTTAGATATATTGTACACATCGAATGAAAGCTTTCATAGACCTATTTTTAAAAAATGGCAAATTTTGATTGATATTTAGAATCTAAAGATTCCAAATATCACATGATCATATTTGTGTCATGGTAAATGGCATTGAGATTCAAATGCATACATGCTCTTGAAGAATCAAAGTGATGGGATCTGAGCCTAAAGCTGTACCTATGACATGTTTGGTATATCATACTATTTTACCTAAAAAATGAATTAAATTTAGCAAAATATCACAAAGTTTAGCCACTGAGATCATAGAACATTTTCAAATGGTTGAGTTGTTGGAGGGCATTGGAGTTATGAATACCATTTTTTGGAATAGTGTTAGCAGTGAAAAATAGATCGGTGCATTATTTCACAAATACATGGGTAAAATTATTATAAATTTTTATATATCTTTAGATGTGAATGGATTTTATATTAATTATATTATAAATACTTAATTACCTACATCTTAGTCAACATAATTTGGGATTACAATGATGGATCAATTTTAGTGTTTAAGTGACCCAACTAAAAATGGTGCCATTAATCATCAATGGAAAAAAACATTATCCAAGTAGTGTTTTAAAAAAAAAGTATTAGTGAATATTTTAGATTATATGAAATTTATCAAACAATGATTTTAAATTCTACAGAATATGATCGAGTGTTTAGTGCATTATCCTTCGTGAAGTCAAAACATAGAAATAAATTGGATAAAAATCTAGAGACTTCTTTAAGACTATATATTTCATGTTATTCTATAGACAAGTTTTCATATGATAGAGCAGTGGAAACATGGAGTTCTCTAATGGAATGAAGAGGTGTGACTAATATGTTTACCAATACAAAGGAAGAGAATACTGAGATTGAATACAACACTAGCATGGTAGATACGAATCACACATATGATGAATGAGTTCATTGAGGATTCTTTTAGCTGCCTGAATTTTAATTTGACATGTATGGCAATTACTATTTTCTAAAATATTTATTATTCTTTCATCTTCAAATACTTTAAATTCTATAATCTATTTCCTAGATGTATATTCACAAATCTTATTAAATACATTATAATTAATATTTTTTCCCCTATTAAAATTATGTATTTCAAATAGTACTTTATATTTTCAATGCATGTCATTTATTAACAATCATAATTTTCATTAATATTCTACAGAGCATGATAATACTGAGACTAAATATGACACTATCATGGTCACTGCAAATCAATCTCATGATGGGCAAGCCTCTAAAGGATTTTTTCTGCTACATAGCTTGTAGTTTAATAAGTATATAAATTACTATTTTCCAAAATATTTCTTATTCAAATACATTAAATGCTATAATCTATTACCTAGATGTTATAATCATGAATATTATTCAATAAATCAGATTAAATATTTTTTGTCATATTAAAATTGTATGGATTTCAAATAGTATTGTAATTTTTGTCTCTTCAATTCTCTCATTCATCATGTAGCAATCATTATTCTCATTAACATCATAAAGATCTTGAGTCTTATGTCTAGACATGCATGATGCACCATTGTTGTATTACATATTTACATTAGTACCGTTACACAAATATATAGCTACAATCAATCTATTAAATGATACAGTTACTAGAACAATAATAGTGTAACAATGCTTTCAAATTTACAACTACTAAAACAATATATACCACTAATGTTGAATTCAATAGTACAACTGCAACAATTTAATTCCATAAAATATCTACTCTATCATTACAATATTTAAATAGTTCAACTACTATAAATATTTTATCTATTGTTTGCATATTTAATATTCAATGAATTGATGTATTCTATGCTACAACTACTAAATCAGTTTAACCATGCATTCAATGCTATAATTATTAATACACTATAACACTAACAATGCATTCAATGCTTTAACTACTAGAACAATTTAACAATACATTCAAGGCTATAACAACTAGAACTTTATAGCTATGCATTAAAAAGCTACAACTAGTATATATCAACTACTAGAATATTAGAGTCATCCATACAATATTCACTCCAGTTGTTCTCCTACAAATGTATTCAATCTTATAACTTGTAAAACAATATAAATCCATAGAATACTTATTGTATAATAGGATATTTTTTTTACTACTAAAACTATAAATATTTTTCCTATGCCTGGGTTCACATATTTACAAATTTAACCACAAACATTAAGTGCTACATACAACTAGTAAATCAGTTTAACAATGCATTCAAGGCTACAACTATTATAACATTATAGCCATTTATTCAAACCATAAAACCATAACATCCATAGAACATTAAACTTGACTACTAATATATTTCAGATACTAGAACATTAAAACCAATCATAGAATATTTGTTTAGCATTTTATTTATAAAATATATAAACAATGCATTCAAGGATACAACTACTAGAACATTATAGCCATTCATTTCAACCATAAAACCATATCATCCATAGAACATTAAACTTGACCACTAGTATATTTCAACTACAAGAACATTAAAAACATTCATATAATATATAAACTTGACCACTACAATTTATATTTATAAAATTTTACATTTATATAGCTAAGAGTATTTGGAACAATTATAAAATATCATTTAATAAATCAAGTGTTTTTGAAATAAACATGATATAAACTATTTTAAAAAATATAAAATATCATTATCAACAATATAAATTTAGATAAATCATCATTTTTATGATTGAGACTCTCTTCCAACTAGTTCCTTGCCATCACCACCCATGGAAACCCCTTTGTCTGGACCTACCTAGGAATATTCCATTATCACTCCCTCCTTCCAAAGATCCTCTGTAGCATAATTCATTTGTACAAGAATCACTTTCTCCTCATTCACTACATCTCTTGTTGAAAGAATTATATGATCCAAATCTATTTTTTATTCAATAAAATGTTGGGATCCAAACCATTCTCTTTAATTATCTTATTTAGTGTGTTGTTCTAATTATTTAATAGAGCCAACTTTTCCTTTAATATAATTGATGGAAAAATACTTTTTTGGGTGTTTTTCAAATGCACATTAAGAAGATGTGCTTCTTTCTTCAAATTTCCATATTTTCCTTGCAAATAACAAAAAATATATGTGTCAAGCACATATAAAGGTATTATAATAATCAAAATACATGTTATATAAAGAAAACTTACCCCTGCTTTAACCTTTTGTACTTGGGCAATGTTAGCAAGGTTGATATCTTTAGCCCATTTATTGAAATATGTTTGATCTTTTCCATTTAAATTTTCTAACCTATTTACCATAATATCTAAAATATTATCATTATAAAAATTTTCTACAAAGATCAATCCATATTATGTTTACTAGAACAAAGAGTCAATCTTTGAGGATTCAGTTTGAACAAGAAAATAAAATTCACTCTTTCAGACTGGTTATGGTAATGGTTATTGATTTGTTTCATAAGAGATTTTGCCCTTATCTCCCATTATTTTAAATCATTAAATTCAGCAATAACACCATCCTTCAATTTCATAAGATTTTTTTTTGAAACTAAATTATCTAATGAAAAACGAGCAAGAGAATCCTTAAAAATATTGACATTATCTATGTGGTGTGGGGAAGAGCTAGCTAGGGAAGAGGGAGCTGTAGGAGGACATTGTAATTTAGGAATTTGAATAAATTTATGTGGATTGAATCCACCAATAGATGGAGGTCTACATTCAATTCCAAGTAACTCCTCATCAAGATCAATCTGCTACAAACATGTAAGACCATCTGTAATTGAAAGCCCATCAATAAAGGAAGTTTGGGAAATTAGAAATCTGTAGCGTGTCTCAACTTGGTGTAGGGAGGGAGATGTTCTTCCCTCTTCTTTGAATTTAGATGGGTGGTGTGGGTGGTGGCATACTCTACGGTCTCCTCACAAAAGTGAGGTGGACTACAAAAATATTTTATTCACAAATAGTTAATTCCAAAAAATAAAATGAATATGGTTACTAAAAATATTAATTGTGGATATCCAATGGTGAGGTGTCAAAGATTATGGTTTTGTTGTTAAAACATACATAGAAATGGCTCTCACTCTGGTTTAAACACCCAAGTAGAGATTGTAGTAGCTAGTTGTTGATAGCCATATCATATTATGACATCTACACTAGGCCTCTAAACTGGAATTGATCCATCCACTCAATAAAGGATCTAAGCTCATTTAGCATGCAGAGGAAATATAGACACAAAAGATTATTGAAAACAAAATTTTGGATCGCCCTTTGTCAATTGTGAGTTTTCATGGATGTGGAAGCCATTGGAAATAGTTTAGTGGAATTAGGTAGATTGAGTTGGAAGTAGGAAGGTTGAGGTAGGATGAAAACAAAGTTTAGATAAAGTGTTAAATGAGGTTGTTCTAGCATTGTTTATAAGCAAGGTGGGGAACTAGAGGAATTAGTTGGTATCACTAAGGGCAATGTGGTATTATGGTGCCACATGACAACACTAATAGTAGCAACATTAGGTGGAAACATTGCATGTCATCATGTGGTGGTAATGAATTGTTTGATAGAATAATGCCACATAATAGTACAATGTCACATGAAAGCAAGGGGTTGCATGGTATTATGGTTCTACATGACAAGATGGTGCTACATGATAGCATGGTGTCATGTGATATCATCTTACAATGTGACATAATGGTGTTACATAACACAATACTACTGTGTGGCACCATGCTTCCAATATGTTGCCACCTTATAACATACTAGCATCTGGTAGCATAATGACATCTGGTAGCATAATGATGTCTGGTAGCATAATGATGTCTGATAGCGTAATGATGCTTGAGAGCATAATGAGGTATTGAAACATAATGATACTCAAGAGAAAAAAGTCATCATGGCCTTTTCAGCATTACGACACCTCAAAAAACCATAGGGTGATTTTTCACATGCTCTGTGCATATTGATTCACCGATGGAGCGAATCCGATTCACTTAAACATACCTAAAGGGTTTCGGTAAATGGCTCTTTAAGTTAACCATTTTTTTTTTGCTTTGCAACAAAAATGCAAAAATGTAAAAATTTAAAAGTGATTTAATTTTCCATATGATTCAGAGATGTCAACTAACAAAAAGGCCTTCAACAAAGAGAATGGATGTATACATATTGTTTCATTATCAGTCTTATTATGTTTTCTTTATTGTAATTACTTGTGAATTTTCCTCATGAGAAAGTTTAGAATAAGAAATACTTAAAAATATTTATTTACAGTTTAGACATCATATTCAATTAATTGTATCTAGAGCATCTAGATATTCCTCAAAAGTTGGGAAAAAATCATTTTAAATTAAATGACAGAGATAAGGAAATAATAACAAATGAAACATGGTCTGAAATGAAAAGGAAGAATTATAAAAAAAATTATAGTATTCATTTGTGTGGTTGATGGACAATTTTTTAAACTAGTTTATACTTTAATTCACTAGGAATCTTGTTAAATATGTTTATTACATCCTTCAAATATTGTAACACATTATAAAATCAATATGTCTCTAGGAAAAAATCATTTTTTTCATCCTTGAAAAAAACAAATAAATAAGTAAAAACTTATTGAAAAACATACTGATATTTAATATTTTAATGAAGTACGATAACATTATGTAAAACTTAGATTTTTGTAATGAAAAACATTTTAGTTATCTCAATAACATTCATCACATTGGCAATATCTTTCCTATTTATAAATATAATAAGAAAAACATCTCATAATCTAACTAATACTATTTCACATTACTGTTTGAAATGATTATATATCTTATTTGGATTTCTAAAACTTAGATTTGATATGACATAAATAATTCCGTTATATTTTTTTTCCAAACTCACTTAAAAACTGAATAATAAATCAGAATATTCTAATAGACAATGAATTTCATGCTTGGATATGTCACAATTTAAAATATTTATCATATTTCATAAGTTTATCTCATCATTTGGTATCAAATAGGGTTTACTTCTTGGAATAAAGAATTAAAGACAAGATTGTGTGTTTTTTTGGTTTCATGTGTTTGATTTTCTTTGATAATTTTTGTTTTTTAGGAATATGTTTTTGAAAAAGAAATATTGGAAAAAATAGGAGGATGTTCCCTAATGAACAAGAGTATACAATATTTTTATATAAGCGTATAAGAGTTTGAATGAATTATTGCGTGCCCAAGACCAAATCAAAGAGGATATCAAAGTGATGAGGAAAGAGAAGTAAAGTGGCATATAATCAAGAAATGAAAAAATAATAATATAAAGGTTATTAAAACATGAGGGAGATGATTGTAAATTTAACCATAGAACTTTGAATATCATAGACAACATAAATTTAATAAAAAGATGGCATTGATCAGACCATCCATTGTATAAAAAGAGAGAAAATAAATTATTAGAGTTAGAGGGCCTTAAAAGATATGAAAGAGTATCTTTTTTAAATAAAGTGTTGTATTGTTAATAAGATATTAGAATAAGTCCTTTGAAAATAAATTTCATGCATGAAGATTGCATAATTGAAGATGTTTAACATTTTAGATAAATTTATCTAATATAATTTGAGGATGAAAGTAAATATAATACAAAAGAATATGAATATGGAAATGCTATATTATAAATGGTGGATTAAAATCTATCATTGAATGTTGATGAGAAATTGAATAATATGCATGTGAATAGTTATATATGTGAAAAAATTTTAAAGATGATTTTTTTTGTTAAGTTGTTAAATAAATTTCTGTAATGATTAATTATAATGAAAATGAAGGTGATGATTTAAGAAATGTAAGAAGAGAAAGTGAAAACCATTTTAGGATAAAGTTATGAAAATTTTACAAAATTTTATCTATTTGTTTCATCACCCTATCTACAAGCAATAAGAGAAGATGAAATTGAATAAGATAATCAAAGATATTAATAACACTTACATGAAGATAAGAGAAGATGAAATTGAATAATATAATCAAAGATATTAATAACACTTACATGAAGATAAATATATACCCATAGGAAGGCATTGTGAAGTTGACAAGCCATATAATTCCTACCTCGTTTAGTTTCTAGTATGTGGCATTTGTTGCATTAATGTTTAGGTTTTTTATATCATCCTTTTGTAAAAAAAAAATTATGCCTTGTGAATGTTAAACTTGTTGCATTTGATATTTAAGACCTAATGGAGGCTATCAAAGGGTAACTCAATGTAAATTTCAAGAATGTATATCCATTAGCATTTTGTTATTTTGAATATTTTTTATTTTTTATTTTTAAGTTAAAATAAAATGGTTTTTAATTAAAAAACAAAAACAAAATTGAATAGATAAGGTCACAACTGAACCATTGGTGATTTTAATAAATTTAATTCCTCTTAGTTATGATAAGTCGGACAAAAGAAATATCTTTTTCTCGATATGATATATTATTCTATATATAATTTAAAATATGAATATAAATACCAACATCTAAGTTTCTAATGGCCTTCATAATCTTTTCCTTCTACTTCTTCAATATTTGTTGCTCCATATCTCTTTTCTCCTCACTTTCATCACCACATTTCCTTGCTCTTTGGGATGAAATTTTTTAAGTCAACTATTCAAATCTCCACTAAATTGTTGTAGGTTGTTTGAATCTCTACTTCTTGTCATATTCATTCCCAAAAAGTTATATTTCAAAAATAAAATTTAAAATGCATCGAAAATTCAAACACAATCTTAAATTAATTTTTCTTCCAAATTTAAATCTTTTAAGATACTATATGATGGAACAAGAACTGTTGTAATTCCAAAACATAAATTAAAATTATAGAGAATAAAATGGATTAATAAAACAGACTTCTAATACTTTTATTTTATTTATTTTTTAAAAATAATATATAACATCTTTTACAAATGCACAACTCAAAGAGAGAATTGTTTTACACAATTAAAAAAATTATTAAATAAAATAAATAGCATAATTAATTATATTATTTATTTTTTATTAATAAAAAAATATCCCATGATTAATTTATCTTATTATTTTTTGAAAATTTCAAAATTTTATTTTTATTACTTTGATATTTCTTATAACCTTCTATTTTTAATAACCTATTATTATTTTTCAGTAACCTGCTATTTAATTGAACTGTTTTTTATTAATAGACTTTACATGTTAGCTCAGATGGGACTACATATCTCCTGCATCAATGGTTCGAGTAGACTTCGTCAAATAGACATGGTCAAATTTAGCTTGATGTCATTTTCAGGGCAAGATGCAGTATTCTGATTTCTTGCAAATGTTTCCAGCTTCTTGTTATCGATGATATGAAGCAGATTGCTCTCAAGCATATCCTGTTGCTGTCTTTTCTCTTCCCGAAGTGGTGCTTTTCCACTTTCATCACGTAGTCTTTGAATCACTTGTAATTCAGAAGGCGCCCTCGACATTAGTGGCTGCTCCATCTCAGTTTGTTGACATTGTGTATTGGATAAAAATAACCTAACAACATGGTTAAGCTCACTGGCCTGTCAAAACAAAATAATAAATTGGAGCACCATTAGTAGAATTGTATTTATTTCATATAACACATTAATTTATCATAATGTTATATAACTACTTTGATAATAGGTAATAACTTCCTTGTCAATTCCGTCGTTATATATGAGTGGAATATATGTATAGCAGATTCTGAGCCTCACCTTCAATATTAATGGCCAAGATGAACTGCTTGAAGTCAAAAATTTATTCGGAGATGAGTCTTCTGCATCTATATGATCTGAAAACGTGAAATATTTATTCTATTTTTATGCGTAATGCTTATGTAAATGTATATCATATTCTTCAGAACTGAAGTATGTATGAAGTATGACGTTTTCAGAGTGAAAGTAATCTCAGCAGCTTCTGCTAATATATGACCCTAGTGAGGAAATTTTTTTGTGACTAGTGGAGGTTGTTTCACCGGCCGTGAGAAACAACTCAGTCTCTTCAATCAATAGCTTGTAATTTACAATCTAAACAATAAGAGTTCATAATCTTAAAAGTTGATGTTCCCAAACAAAATTATAATTTATTATTGGGATTCAGAGTCTGCAAAAGCTTTTACTAGAGAAATGCAGAACCTTAGTGAAAATTATAGCATTTTTGACCCTAAAAAACATAAATCTAATATATTTTACCGTTTTTGTGAAAGTTGAGAATCAACATTTTCTGTCGAATGGTGCTCAGGGGAGAAAAGAGTGCTCTGTTGTTAATGGCATTTGGGGTTCGAAGTTGCTTTAAATTAACACCGAGAAAATGTTTCAGTAAACCTAGCCTAACTGATTAAAATTGTTAGTTCATGGAACACTATTGGACACAGTCATTAAGATCTGAAGAATTGTCATTTATGTCAAAGGCAACATGTGCTATCAAGCATTAATGATAAAGGTGTTGAGTTGAACAAACTTGTGTCTGTACATTGAATGCCTTTGCTCACATGGTTATCTTGACAAGATATGGTTAAGCACATAGGATGTTGTTATCAACATTTGCAAATATGGCAACATCTGAAAGAAATGATTACATTATGATAATTAGGTTTGTGTATATTCTTTGTGGTCTAAGTTTCGTGTCATAAGGATGAATAGAGCAAATGTTACAAATGCATAAGTTTGTTCATACAAATGCATAAGTTTGTTCATCAGCTAAAAGCCTACTAAGCTTCCATATTTAGTCGATTTTACACCTTTGTATTTGTCGTGGGAATTCTTTCAAAAATATTGGTAAAGACTATTCTCTCAGACAAAAAGCCTATAGCAAATAAGGGAATTCTTTCAAAAAAATTGTCCTGAAGGAAAGTCCCGAAGGAAATGAGTCCCATGTAAAAGTTTCGAAACATACTTTTCAAAAATATTGAAGGGCATGTGATCTGATCAAACGTTCCGA
The DNA here is from genome assembly GCA_037957365.1 of Torreya grandis. Taxonomy (NCBI): domain Eukaryota; kingdom Viridiplantae; phylum Streptophyta; class Pinopsida; order Cupressales; family Taxaceae; genus Torreya; species Torreya grandis. The sequence continues at coordinate 873,986 of JARHVA010006086.1, forward strand.
AGGGTACATTTACAATGTGCCGAAGGGCAAGTGACCCAAAATAAAATTTCCGAAGGGTATGTGGAAAATTGAAAAAATTATGAATATTTACAAAGTGCCGAAGGGTATGTGGACCGTTGTAAAAGTTTTGAAGGGTATGTGGACTATTGCAAAAGTTGTGAAAGGTATGTATCCTACACAAAAGTTCCAAAAGATATGAGCCAAGAAGTGAAGGACAATTCGAATGTCCCAAAAAGCACTTAGACATTTTGTCATAGAAATTGTCTCGAAGGGCACATAGACAAAAAGCCCACAACAGTTTGTCCAATGGTTAAGTGTGAAGAATTGTAGGGCATTTTCTCAAGTGTCAAAGGATCAAGACCTAGTTAAAGTCTGAGCAAATTTGGCATGATTTAATGGAGTGAAAGCTCTCATGAATGCTATGATAAGCGAGATGTAGTCAAACATGCCAAAGGTTAACGACTGACTTAGTTATGGATCATGCATCTACCAAGATTGAATGGTATGTGGGAGCTTGGATAGGAAAGATACAACAAAGCGTAAGGACCCAGATGGAACAAAGTGATCACTATTTAGTGACATAATGGTCAGTAAAGGATCAATCATCTTCTAAAGAGATCAAAAGAGTGAAATCTTTCCTTTGTCGATGAAGAAATTAAGATGGAGTCAACATTTTGAAGGGTAACAACCCAATCAATGTAAAGAGCATGCATCCTTAATGATCCAACAATATGTGGAAGCCAAGACTAAGAAGATCCAATAGAGCAAGTGGATCCAAAGATTTAAGGTACTCAAAGGTTAATGACACAGTGGCAGAGTTAAAGTTAAAGCATGTCTTACGAGATTTAACAAAGTGAAATCATTCTAAAGACATAGGATGCAATGAGATGATATAAGCAGCTTCAATCTTAACCAATGTGTTAAGTAAGAGAAAACATTCAAAGAACTGAAAAAGTGAGGTAGTTACAAGAATCTGGTGTGATGGTTGAATAAAATCAATAGTTAGTTTTTTGAATAACAATGAAATAAAATGATTAATCATCAATTTATTTATATTGTGTAAATATTGTAAATGAAGTGATAAGGGTATAATTCATAGAGGCTCAGTTAATGGAAGTTATATATTCATTTGCTTGGAATGAGAACATGTGAAGAGAAGGAAACACAAATAGTTATTTCATTTTTGGAATGAGAAGAGTGAAGTTGTTAGTGTAGAAATATCAGACTCAGAGTATGAAGAAGTAATCATTGAATTGGAGAATATCGAGGTATCAAACAGATAAATTTAGCCATAGAGAAAGGGTGCAGGAAAAGTGAAGGACACATAAAAATGTGTTGAAGGAGAAATGAGAAGTTGCAGATTAAACTTACAACAAAGAATAGAGACTTGGATTATTTAATGAATCAAATTCATTAACTTGATTTTTAATTCAAGTGTTTGATTAATTGGTGCCTTCAGATTAAATTGGGTTGGTGCTTAGAATAAGGAGTGGGTGATTCCTTAGAGTTGGTGCTCTTAAAGTTAAAGAATTGGTGTGTCGTTGGGATATGTTCTTAAATATAACCAGTGAGCTTCAGTCAATGAGACAAATTTTTTGAGATTAGATTAGAACAATAGTTTCTAGCAACATTTTCACCCTAGTTTTTCCCTTTGGATTTACATAAATAAATCAAGTGGTGTGTTGTGTTTCTGTGCATGTGATATCTTTCTTTAAATTGTTTAAGTTTGCATTTTATTAACACTCATTGTAAAAGTTGTAAGCAACCATTATTTTGAGATCTACTGATTCACCCCACCTCTTAGTAGATATGTGTGTTAAAAAATTGGTATCAGAGCATTACGTTTCTAGTGAAAATCATAATCATCTCAAGTGAATCTTGGAGTCTAAACATAAAATGACCAGTCATGAAGGAACTTCATCAAACAAGGCACCTATATTTGATGGCACTAACTATGATTTTTGGCATATAGGGATGGAAGCGTATTTGAATTCTTTAGGATTTGATGTCTATATGTTTATTTAAAATGGATACAAACCCTCTTTAGCTCCTCCTAACGATCAAGCAATGAAAAATTCGTGTGAAAATAATGATAAATGAAATAATGTCATTCTTTGTGGATTGTCCAACAATGAGTTTATAAAAGTGATGCAATGTCAAAGTGTAAAACACATATGGATCAAATTGGAGAGCATCTATGAAGGAGATGATAGAGTAAAACAAGCAAAGCTTCAAACTCATAAGGGACAGTTCGAAAGCCTCAAGATGAATGAGGATGAGAAGATTATAGATTACCTTCTTAGGGTAGATGAGATTGTTAATGAAATTAGAGGACTCATAGATATAATAGATGAAGTTATTATTTTCAAAAAGGTTTTATTATCTATCACAATAAATTATGATTCTAAAATTTATACAATTGAAGAAGCAAGAGATCTGAACAAGCTCACAATAGATGAGTTACATAGATATTTCATTGCATATGAGATGAGGCTAGGAGATGTTGAGTCATCAAAGATAGAAGCTACTTTCAATGTTTCTAAGTAAGCAGAATAAGAAGAAACTTCTAATTCTAAATTTAAGGAGGTTAATGATGTAGAGGCCAATTTCAATAGAAAGTTGAAGAAGGGCTCAGGTAAATACAAAAGAAAGTTACCCTTCAAATGATTTAATTATGAAAAGATATGTCACTTTGTAGCTAAATATCCATATAAAAAGAAGGATGACTCTGATTGAGCTGAGAAAAATCAAAAGGATAAATCCTATTATCCCATGAAGAAGAAGATCTTCTTTGAAAATAAAAAGGGGATGTACTCAAAACAAGATAGTGACTCGGTTGATGACAACAAAAGTTCAAGTGATGAGCGTGATAGTGATTTTATGGCCAAATAAAATGAATTTATATTCATGACTTATGAATCAACTTATTTATGCTAAGAAGAAGTGGACTTAGATGATGAATAATAATAAGGAGAAGTAAATTTGGAATGCAAAATCATTTATGCTTTAAAAAAATTTGAAGAACTTAGAAGAGAAGATTCTAAACAAAAGAAGATTAGTCAAAAGGAGTTTGAGAAAATAAATAAAATAAATGAGGAATTAGATCAAATGATATTGAGTTTAAAGACCCAAGTTGAGGAGGCAAAGAAGATAGAGGATGTGGACAAAACTGATTTGCAAGCAAAATCCTTAAAATGCATGAAGATGGAGGAACAAATCATGGACCTAAGAGAAAAGCTCAAGAAGGCAAAATAAAAAATTGATAAAGGCGTGAAACTAAAAGCGGGATATACAATACTAGATGATATTATCATCTCAAAAAATCTCGTAAAAAAAATTAGGTCTTGGCTATGAGAAAGACAAGATCCCCATGTTGAGTACAACTACGAATCTATATGAAAAAGTTAAGGAAACAATAGAATCAAGAATCAAAAAAGAGAAAAATCACATTTCTGAAGAGAAGAAAAAAAGTAATAACTCTATTCCTATAAACACCAAGATTTATATTATAAAAAAGAACATAACAACAAGGGACATGAAGAAGATAGAGTTTAGGAGACCTCCTTTATATCCCCAAAGAAGAATTATAACCAGGTATTCTTCATCATTTTATGGTTATTTTTATAGTTATAATCAATTTTTCCTTAAGTCAATTGATTTTAAGATTGTAGCTAAGATAAGGATAATATTCTCTTAAGAATTTATTTCCCCTCTACTACATCTAGATGTTTTATGCTACAACTGTAATAATTTAGGGAATATAACAAAGTATTGTAAAATAAAGCTTGTTAAATCAAAGTCTAATAATGCAAAAAGGGTTGAGACTCCTAAAGTGAACAAAGGATCAAAAATCAATGACATAGCAAAGAAAATTATAGTGAATAAACCCAAGAAGATATGGAAAATGAAAAATTAGTCTATGATCGTTCAAACAACATTGAATGTTAAAGAGAAAAATTTATCGGTCATAGATAGTGGCTGTTCAAAGCATATGACCGGTGACAAGATTAAGTTTACTACATTGAACCGATACAATGAAGGAACTGTTAGCTTGGGAGATAATATTGTAATCAAAATCAAAAGCAAAGGAACCTTGCATATTAATGGAAAGCTCCCTACACATGACGTTCATTATGTTAAAGGATTAAAACATAATCTATTCAGTGTCACTCAGATGTGTGACAATGGTTATAAAGTCATATTTGATGCTGAAGGTTTTGAATTAAGAAGGTCTAGAAAAAAATTTACACAATGAAAAAGGACTGAGAGTAACATATATAATATGATTTAGGTAAATGATACAAATTATCTCATGGGAAATATTTATGAGAGGTGGATATGGCACAGAAGGATGGGTCATGTTAGCTTTCAAATTTTAGTAAAATTAAGTTCAAAAATGTGTGTAAGACACATGCCTAAGAAAGTCAAACTTGTATACATAATGTGTAGATAATGTCAGCTCAATAAGCAGACCAATGTCTAAATCCAAACTAAAGAGTATGTAACTACAAAAACTCTATAATAGTTCATACAGATCTTTGTGGAACAACCAAGACAAAAGGTTCCAAAGGAGTGTATTATTTCATGGTGTTCATAGATGAGTATACTAGAATGATATGGTGTTCAAGATCTTTAGAATCATGGTTGAAAATGAAAGTGGTAGAAAGATCAAGTGCCTTAGATTTGACAAAGGTGGTGAATTAACTTCAAATGACTTCATAGACTACATTGAAAAAAATGGAATTAAAAAACATTACTCTGCTACAAAAAAATCCACAAAAAAATGGAGTTGTTGAAAGGAAGAATAAGAGTGTCAAGGAGATGGCTAGAAAAATGGTTATAAAGTCATATTTGATGCTGAAGGTTGTGAATTAAGAAGGTCTAAAAAAATTATTGTACAAGGAAAAAGGACTGAGAGAAACATATATAATCTAATTGTGGTAAACGATATAAATTTTCTAATGGGAATGATTGAGAGATGGTTATGGCACATAAGGATGTGTCATGTTAACTTTGAAAATTTAGTCAAAGTAAGTTCTAACATGTGTGTAAGACACATGCCTAAGATAGTCAATCATATAGACACAACGTGTAGAGAATGTCAGCTTAGTAAACAGACTAAGGTCTCATTCCAAACTAAAGACTATGCAACTATAAAATCTTTATAGATAGTTCAGACTGATCTTTATGGACCAACCAAGATAATAGGTTCCAAAGGAGTGTATTATTTCATGTTATTTGTAGATGAACATACTAGAATGACATGGGTAACCTTATTAAAGAAAAAGTTTCAAGTCTTTGAAAAATTCAATATTTTTAGTGCCATGGTTAAAAAGGAAATTGGTAAAAAGATTAAGTGCCTTAGATCTGACAAAGGTGGTGAATTAAGTTCAAATGAATTCATAGACTACTATGAAAAGTATGGAATTAAGAGACATTACTCTACTACAACAACTCCATAGAAAAATAGAGTTTTTGGAAGGAAGAACAAGACTGTCAAGGAGATGGCTAGAACAACGGTTATAAAGTCATATTTGATTCTGAAGGTTGTGAATTAAGAAGGTCTGAAAAAATTGTTGCATAAGGAAAAAGGACTAAGAGTTACATATATGTTCTGATTGAGGTAAATGATAAAAATTGTTTCATGGAAAAGATGATGTGAGCTAGATATGACACAGAAGGATGGGTCATGTTAACTTTGAGAATTTAGTCAAAGTAAGTTCTAACATGTGTTTAAGACACATGCCTAAGATAGTCAAGCCTATAGACACAATGTGTAGAGAATGTTAGCTTAGTAAACAGATAAGGGTCTCATTCCAAACTAAAGTGTATGAAACTACAAAACCTCTATAGATAATTCATACTGATCTTTGGGGACCAACCAAGACAAGAGGTTCCAATGGAGAGTATTATTTCATGTTGTTTGTAGATCAGTATACTAGAATGACATGGGTAACCTTCTTAAATTAAAAGTCTCAAATATTTTAAAGATTTAAGATCTTTAGAGCCATGGTTAAAAATGAAAATGGTAGAAAGATCAAGTTCCTTAGATCTAACAAAGGTGGTGAATTCACTTCAAATAAATTCATAGACTACTTTAAAAATCATGGAATTAAGAGACATTTCTCTGCTACAAGAACTACACAAAAAAATAGAGTTGTTTAAAGGAAGAACAAGACTGTCAAGGAGATGGATACAACAATGGTTATAAATTAATATTTGATGCTGAAGGTCTTGAATTAAGAAGGTCTAGAAAAATTGGTGCACAAGGAAAAAAGACTGAGAGTAACATATATAATCTGATTGAGGTAAATGATACAAATTTTCTCATGGGAAAGATTGATGAGAGCTAGTTATGGTACGGAAGGATGGGTCATGTTAACTTAGATAATTTAGTCAAAGTAAGTTATAACATGTGTGTAAGACACATGCCTAAGATAGTCAAGATTGTAAACATAATGTGTAGAGAATGTTAGCTCAGTGAATAAACCAGGGTCTTATTCTAGACTAAAGAGTATGCAACTACAAAACCTCTATAGATAGTTCATACTAATCTTTGTGGACCAACCAAGACAAGAGTTTTCAAAGGAGTGTATTATTTCATGTTTTTCATAGATGAATATACTAGAATGACATGGGTAACTTTCTTAAAGGAAAAGTCTCAAGTCTTTGAAAGATTCAAGATCTTTAGTGCCATGGTCGAAAATAAAATTGGTAGAAAGATCAAGTGCCTCAAATCTGACAAAGTTAGTGAATTCACATCAAATGAATTCATAGCCTACTATGAAAAGAATGGATTTAAGAGACATTACTATGCTATAAGAAGTCCACTTCAAAATGAAATTATTGAAAGGAATGCCAAGACTATCAAAGATATGGATAGAACAATGGTTATAAAGTCATATTTGATGTTGAAGGTTGTTAATTAAGAAGGTCTAGAAAAATTGTTGCATAAGGAAAAAGGACTGAGAGTAACATATATAATCTGATTGAGGTATTTGATACAATTTCTCTCATGGGAAAGATAGATCAGAGCTGGTTATGGCATAGAAAGATGGGTCATTTTAAATTTGGTAATTTAATCAAAGTTAGTTTTAACATGTCTGTAAGACACATGCTTAAGATAGTCAAGTCTATAGGCACAATGTGTAGAGAATGTTAGCTCAGTAAATAGACCAGGGTCTCATTCCAAACCAAAGAGTATGTAAATACAAATCCTCTATAGATAGTTCATACTGATCTTTGTGAACCAACCAAGATAAGAGGTTCTAAAGGAGTATATTATTTCATGTTTTTCGTAGATGAGTATACTAGAATGACATGTGTAACCTTCTTAAAGGAAAAGTCTAAAGTCTTTGAAAGATTCAAGATCTTTAGAGACATTGTTGAAAATGAAACTGGTAGAAAGATCAAGTGCCTCAGATTTGACAAAGGTGGTGAATTCACTTCAAATGAATTCATAAACTACTATGAGAAGCATGGAATTAAGAGACATTACCCTACTACAAGAACTCCACAAAAAAATAGAGTTGTCGAAAGGAAGAACAAGACTATCAAGGAGATGCCTAGAGTAATGTTGAATGAAGCCAATTTTTTAGATGGATATTGCAGAGAAGCAGTCCAGACAACAATATATATCTTAACCAGATTTCAATTGAGAGTAAATAGTTATAAGATTCAATATGAACTATCATAAGGAAAGCTTGCTTCAGTCAAGTATTTTAGAGTGTTTGGAAGAAAATGCTACATTGGAAGGAAGGATAAAAAGCTAAGAAATTTTGAGTCAAGATGTGATGAGGAAATACTCCTTGGTTATTCCACTCATAGTAAAGCCTATGCTTGCTAAAAAAAATACTGCATAAGGTAGTGGAGAGCATCCATGTTAAAGTTGAAGAGATTCACAAAGAATAAACTGAACCTATAAAGGAGATCAAAATTGAGGAATTAAAATAAGCTAAGGATGAAATATCAGCTAATGAAGAAGAAATAAAGAGGCCTAAAAAATCACCCTCAAAGTTTGTTCAAAAGGATCATCCTAAGGAACAAATCATTGGCAACATGAATGAAGGATTCCAAATGAGGAGAAGGGAAGCAATGAGCAAATAATAGATAGGTTTTGATTTATTATATAATATTGAGCCCAAATGCTATGTTGAGGCCAGCAAAGATGAGAATTGGCAAAAGGCCATGGATGAGGAACTAAGTCAAATATAAAAGAATAAAACCTAGATGGTATTTCCAACACCCACATACAAGAATGTCATAGGTACACAATGGGTCTTCAAAAATAAGTTGAATGAAGATGGAGCTATTGTGAGACACAAACCTAGACTTGTTTGCAAAGGATATGCTTAGGTAGAAAGAATAGACTTTGAGGAGACATTTTCCCCAGTGGAAAGATTAAAAGCTATCAAAATATTTTTATCATTCTTAGTCTTTAAGAAGTTTAAAGTCTATCAAATGGATGTTAAGTCATCTTTCTGGAATGGAACCTTAGAAGAAGAAGTCTATATTGAACAACCTAAAGGTTTTTAACTAACAGATGAAGAAGACTATGTGTGAAAACTGAAGAAAGCACTATATGGTCTAAAATAGGAACCTAGAGCATGGTATTCAAGCTTGGATCAATATTTGAAAGAAGGATTTATCAAAGGATGTTCAGATAATAATTTGTATGTTAAGCCTGAAAATGGACATATGTTGATCATAGTTGTCTACATTGATGACATCATTTTTGGTGGTAGTATCAATAATATGTGCAAAGAATTTTCAAATCAAATGTAGAAGGAGTTTGAAATGTCCATGTTGGGAGAAATTTCTTTTTTTCTCTGTCTACAGGTTACACAATCCAAAGAACGGGTATTCATATTTGAGACCAAGTATTTGAAGGAGATGCTCAAAAAAATTGGTATGGAGGATAATAGACTAGTTAGCACTCCCGTGATAACTGGATACATGTTGAGCAAGAATGAGTCGCCTGATGTGAATAATACTATGCACATAACAATGATAAGTAGCCTACTATACCTAACTGGATCAAGATTAGATATCATGCAAGTTGTATGCATGGTTGCATAATTTCAAGTAGTTCCCTAGGAATCACATGTCAATGGTATAACAAAAATATTCAAATACATGAAGATCACAATTGACTATGGTCTGTGGTACCCTACAAGTGAAGATCTCACTTTGATTGCATATGTAGATGTTGATTGGGCAGGAAGTGTGGATGACAAGAGAAACACTAGTGGTGGTGCATTTTTCATTGGAAATAGACTTATGTCATGGCTAAGCAAAAAGCTAGAGTCAGTTACGCTTTCTATAATAGAAGGAGAGTATGTAGTAGCAACAGTAGCATGTTGTACCCAAAGTCTTGTGGATGAAGCAAACTCTTAAAGACATCAAGGTAGAATACCAAGAACCTATTTATATATTTTGTGATAACTCAAGTGCCATAAACATATTTAATAATCTAGTGATGTGTTCAAGAGCCAAGCATGTATCCATTAAATATCATTTTTTGAAAGAAAAAATTACAAATCAAGATGTCAAAATTAAATATGTGCCAACAAAGGACCAAATTACAGATATATTTACCAAGCCTCTTTCTAAGGAACAATTTTAGTATCTAAGAAAGAGGTTAGGAGTAGTGGCTCCCACACCACATCACTAACTTTTAGTGATAAGACATGAATCCAGGGGGAGTATTGAAGGAACATTATTAACTCCTAGATTAATAGAACAGGGAATTTGGTGAGAAAGCTAAAGTCCCTTTGCTATTTTTTGATAAAGGAAGTGTCAAAGGTTTGTTGGCTCCAGATCATTATGCCTATTTAAATAGAGATATATAGATTAGTTATCGGTCTTTTAATACCAATGCTATATAAATGATCATTTGTAGAACATCGGAGAAAAAAGAGCTAGATCTGAATGTGTTTGTATAGAGTTTAGGCAAATGTGCCATTACATAAGGGGGAGTTCCTCATAAATTGTTCTAGACAGTTAGGTCTAAGGATCAGAACAACCAAGATGCCAGGAAAGGACCAGATTATTGACATATTATGGCAGAGACTCTTTGTCATTAATGTCAAAGGGGGAGAAAGCAGAATGATGATGAGTTTCCATCGATGACAAAGGGGGAGATTGTTGGACATAGTCATTAAGGTTTGAAGAATTGTCATTGATGTCAAAGATAGTATGTGTTTACATGCATTAATGATAACAGTGCTAGTTGAATAGGCATGTGTGTGTACTTTTAATGCCTTTGCTCCCATGGTGATATTGACATGATATGGCTAAGCACGTAGGATGAAGTTATCAACATTTTCACATATGGCAGCATCTAAAGGAAATGATCACACTTTGATAATCATGTTTGTGTCTATTTTTTTTGGTCTAATTTCTATGTCATAAGGATGAATACAAAAATGTTACAAATGCATAAGGTTGTTCCTCAGTTAAAAGCCAACTAAGTTTCCATACTTAGTCGATTTTACACTTTTCTATTTGTTGGGAGATTTCTTTTGAAACTATTGGTAAAGACAATTCTCTCGAATAAAAAGTCTACAAAAAATAAGGGAATTCTTTCAAAAAAATTGTCCCGAAGGAAATGTGTCCCATGTAAAAGCGGTGAAAGGTAATTTTGAAAAATGCCGAAGGGCAAGTGTTCTGATCAAAAGTTTCAAAAGGCACATTAGCAAAGTGTCGAAGGGCAAGTGACCCAAAACAAAATTTATGAAGGGTATGTGGATGTTTGAAGTTTTTTTTAAGACTTTCAAAGTGTCGAAGGGTATGTGGACTGTTGTAAAAGTTTTGAAGGGTATGTGGACCATTGTAAATGTATCGAAGGATATGTTTCCTACATAAAAGTTCTAAAATTTATGAGTGAAGAAGTGAAGGACAATTCAAAATTTCTAAATGGTAATTAGACATTTTGTCAAGGAAATTGCCCCAAAGGGCACTTAGACAAAAATCCCGCAATAATTTGTCTGAATACATTTTCTCAAGTGTCAGAGGATCAAGATGTAGTTAAAGTCCAATCAAGTTTGGCAAGATCCAATGGAGCAAAAGCTATCATGAATGCCGTAGTAAGCGAGATGAAGTCAAAGATACCAAAGTTTAACAACTGACTTAATTTAAGATCACTCATCTACCAAGATTAGATGGTACATAGGAGCTTGGATAGGAAAGATCCAATGAAGTGTAAGGACCCAGATGGAACAGAGTGATCATTGTTTAGTGACATAGCAGTCAGTTAAGGATCGAGGGTCTTCAAAAGAGATCAAAGGAGTGAAAGCTTTCCTTTGTCACTGAAGAAAGTGAGATGAAGTTAACATGTCGAAGGATAATGACTCAATTAATGTAAAGAGAATGAATCTTTAATGATTCAATGATGCACAAAATCTAGGACTGAGAAGATCCAATGGAGTAGGTGGATCCAAAGCTTTAATGTACTCAAAGGTTAATGGCACAGTGGCAGAGTTAAATTTCAAGCATGTCTTGCAAAATCTAATGAAGCGAAACCATTCCAAAGACACTAGATGTAGTGAGATGATATAAGAAGCTTGACACATAACCAATGTGTTAAGGAAAAACATTTGAAGAACTGAAAAAGTGAGGTCGTTACAAGAATCTAGTGCGACGATTGAAGAAAATCAAGAGTTCATTTTTTAAATAACTGTGAAATAAAATGATTAACCATCAATTCATTTATATTATACGAATGTTGAAAATGAAGTGACAAGTACAAAATTCATAGAGGCTCAGAGAATGGAAGTTATATATTCATTTACTTGGAATGAAAACATATCAAGAGAAGGAAAGACAAATAGCTAATTCATTTTAGGAATGAGATGAAGCAAGTTGTAAGTGCAAAAATATGAGACTCATCTGAGTATGAAGAAGTAATGGTCGAATTGGAGAATATCATGGTGTCAAATAGATATATTGAGACATAGAGAAAGGGTGCAGGAAGAGTGAAGGACACACAAAAGTATGTTGGAGGAGAAATGAGTAGTTGCAGATTGGACTTGTAACAAAGAACAAAGACTTGGATTCTTTTACGAATCTGATTCATTAACTTAAATTGTAATTCAAATAAATGATTGGTTGGTGCCTTCAGATTGAACTGGGTTGGTACTCAGAATAGGGAGTGGGTGCTTCCTTAGAGTTAGTGCTCTTAAAGTAAGGGTATTGGTGTCTCCTTGGGATGGGTGTCCTTAAATCCAACCAATGAGGTTCAATCAGTGAGACAAACTTTGTGAGGCTGAATTAGAATAGTAGATTCTAGAAACATTCTCACCGTGGTTTATTCCCTTTGGATTTCTACGTATAAATCAAGGGTTATGTGTTGTGCTTCTGTACATGTGGTATCCTTCTTTGAATAGTTTAAGTTTGCATTTGTTTAACATTCGTCTTGAATGTTGTAAGCAACCAGGTTTTTGAGATGTATTGATTCACCCTCCCCTCTCCGTAGATAGGTGTGGTCAACATAGCGTCCATTTTAGCAAAGATTAATTCACCTCGGCTTTCCTTATCGTTGGTAGACCTGTACATCTGGTTCAAATTGAACAAAACCCAATTAGGCTGAGGGTTTCTATAATTCATGAAATGGCATCTCCAGCCTGTGCAATATGAACTAAAACTAAAAGCACAACAAACCTAACAGAAAATGTTGCAGAAATACAAATTAATAACCTGAAGACGGCTTTTAACATGGGAAATTGTTAAGTCCCTTGACATTCATTAGGTCAATGACCAGCTTTGGAGTAGCCTTTACAAAATATTGAATCATAAATCAGAAAAGTCGCATAAGAAAAATCAATAAGTGAATTAATATCAGAAGACTTACTATCTCGCCCCCCAAGCTGTTGCGCTACACTCAGAAAACAGTGATGAAGGCAAGGAGACCAGCGAAGGCCAGGAATCTTCGAGCGTATGTACTTTCTAACCATCTCTCCTCTTTCACAGTTCCCCATATTTTTTTTTCTTCTATTGATCGTCTTGTGCATCTCTTTTCACCTCGAAACTCAATTTTTTTAGTCTTTACGAGGCATCCAAATACAAGTTCTGAAATTTCAATCCTCAATTTACTTACCCAGAAGAGTATGGAATGAAGAAGAAATAAGAGAGCGGGAGCGGGGGCGCGGTTGGAGGGGGTGGGATTTATAATCTTAAGCTCTAAATGATAATACAGAAACACTGTACGGTTCAAAAGATATTTTAGTCTGCACGAGCGGACTGTGGTTTCTGTTTGAGAATCCAACTGTATCCTTAATTTTGTAGCTTTCTCATCCTCTTCGTTATGTGACCAAATTCAACCTTACTTTTGACCTTCTTATCCATTTATGTCAGGTGGCCCAAATGGAGGCATTACACTCCCTAATATATTTTGGGGACTCAAAAGTCCAATCTTGTTCATGCGAAGGGACACAGCAATCCAATCCTCGAATCTAGAATTCCAATTTTTCTTTGATGTACTAGTCGGTTAATTGTACATAATATTCACCAAGATAAACCCATTTAAAAATCATTTCATTTCAATATTTTCATAAGAAAATTAGCTTGGGGGATTGCAATCCCTGGTTAGTTTATCATCAATTAGCTTTTTGTCTTTATGATTTTTGGGATCTGGGTATTTTCTTCAATTTAGAAATATATACTGCGATACGCATGTCATTAAATATTTTAGAGTTGTTGGGATGTAAGGGTCTAGAATGCCAGCATAAAGCATGGGAAATGATAGGTTTAGTCCAAAGTTCAAGTAAGTGGTATTAGGTAGGTTAAGGAGGTCAATATTTTATATTTAACACGTAATTCAAGGTAATTGTAATTTTAATATAAGAAAATTTAAGATATAGAAAATGATGGCTTAATGTTATAAGAGAAGAAGAGTTATAGAAAAGGAAAATTATATAATTAAATGGGAGATCAATTTAAATAAATAATTTAATTTTAAGATTAAAAAATAATAAATTTTATAAATAAATTGTTTAGAATAATTATATAGAAAAGTAAAATAGACAATCTAAATGAATATTTTATTTCTAAAATAAAAAATTAATAAATTTTATAAATAAAATATTTAAAATAAGTATATGGAAAAAGAAAATAAACAGAAAACAAGTAGAAACCACAATATTATATAACAATATTCAACTTAGATGATGAATATTGGTAAAAAAAAATACACATAATAATTAAAATGAAATAGATTAGGAAAATATATTTTCTTATATATTTAAATTTTAAACAGTTAGATAGATGACTTTGAAAAAATAATAAATGAATTTTAAAATATAATAAAAGAAAATTATATATATATGAAAGATAGAAGGAAAAAACTATTTTTTATACATTATGTAAAATATTAATAATTAAATTTATGTTGGAACTATGGTTTAAAATAAAAGATCTATGGGACCAATGAGAAAAGAAACAGTCTTCTTTCAGAAATTAGACCACCCACAGTGTCATCGTCATCGTCATCGTCATCATCTTTTCACTGAAAAATTCTATGATCAAGATTTTAATATAATATTTTAATTTTTTAAAGTTGTACTTTTTTTTTCATTTTTAGGGCTTCTTTCAATGTGAAATCACACATCCCCTACTAGCAAAATCTTTCCTATTATTTAAAAAAATCAACCAGGGTGTTTACAAAATATTTCTAAGATTGAAATAAGTCGGCAGATACAAAATTAAATAGTGTGTTTTCAAGAGTCAATCCTCAAGTCATGATGTCCTTAATTTTCGATCAGCAATTTTGTGGGACGATGACATTGATTTTCTTTAACTGGAATTCCTTTGTGTTTGGATTACGCGTAGAATATGGATGGTCCGCGAATCGGTAACATGCTGTCACAGATTTTTCACAATCTACTTATATATATATATACACACACTCCAGTTCATTTCCTGTCTAGCATTATTTTACTTATTTTCTTTTTATTTTAATTTTTAGTAAGAATTTAAAATTGACTATGTTGCAAAGAAAAAGGATAAGAAGAAAGTGTACAAGATTTGCTACATGATTGTGTCTTCTAATTGTTGATGGAAATGTGAAAAAAATATTAGTCATACTCATTTCACCTACTGCATTCTTACATAAAAATATTGTTGGCCTTATTTTTAGATAGGTTGTGTTGTTTCGATACTGTTTATTCACTGTGGGTGAGCATTTATTTATATTGTCCATCTAACCAAAGCTATTAACAATGGAAGAAAAACTGTTATTCAAAATACTCTAATAAACAATAACAATGTTCAGATGCATAAGAGCATTGCTTTAAAGTAATTAAAAATATTTTAATAGAAAAGCCCTATATTAAAAGCCCTACTCTATTATAGTTTTCTAACACACATCATTGTAGGAATTTTAGGATTCCAATCCTGGAGGAGTTATAGGAAAATAATTTTAAAAGGGACATTTAATAATAATGTTTATTATAAATTTTATGGGTCTAATTCACTACAAAAATCTTAGACTTATAAATTAAGAATGTTTTGAAAATGGAAGGAAATTTTGCTATTTCCTATTATTAAAAATATAATTCTCAATGATAATAAATTGGAGGAAAATTTGGTCTATAATTTAAACAAAATATGCACTGTACTTAATATTTCAGCCTCCTATATGTGATTATAAAAAAATAAATATAACTTGTACATCTATATTGATAAACCTTCACTCCTTCCATCTTAAACACCTCCAAAAAGAATAACATTTGAAAGGTATTGGGAACATGTTTTGCGAGTGTCTTTATATCAATAATTCCCCTCTCCCACTCCCCCGCTCCCAAAAAAGGTTTACATATTATGTAAAATTTGGTAACGATTCTTAACAGTAATTTTTCTCAAAGCATGGAAATCAACACACATTTGCCATGTGACATCTTTCTTTGGCACTAAAATGATAGGCGAACCAACAGGAGATGTACTAGGACGAATAACACCCTTTTCCAAAAGTTTCATTCTTTGCCTTTTGATTTCCTCATTTTCCACCACTGACAACCTGTACATGCCAATGTTAGGGAGAGGAAAATCTTGTAACAATTGAATTTCATGTTGAACTCCCCTTTTAGGGGGTAACCCTTTGGGATCCTGAAACATATCATCATTACTAGAAATGATTTCAACCAATTCTTTCTTATGTTTAGGATCACAATTCTCCATAGCCTGGGAATATTCTTTTTCCTTAGACTTAATCAAGATGAGACAAAAATTATTGCTTGAATTGACTAATCTTTTCATTTACCCTCTTGTAACAAAGGACAGGCTCATCTTAACATGATGTGCTCTAACTATATATGTAATGCCATCCTTAACAAGCAATTACTTATTCTCCTCCCTATATAAGATTACTTTTCTATCATAAATATAAGGGCTTCCTAAAATAATCCTGACTATGTCTAGAGGGACTACATCCAGATCATCTTCAGCCATAAATTTGGATGTGATGACAAATTTCAATCTACAAGCTTTGGTTAGTTACATTTTTACATCATCACACACCCAACCAAGTGGATAGGGTTTTAGATGGGGAGTTGTTTTTAGGCCTAACTTTTTAACAATCTCTTCAAAAATCAAACTTACTTATGATTCACTATCAAATAGAGTGTGAATCTTAGTATGTTTTGAAATAACCCTAATGTGAAACAACTTATTTCTTTTCTTATCATCATCCAAGAATTTTTGTTTTGAATAGGAACCAACATTACATGACTTAGTGTTAGAAAGAGAAGAAATTTTTTGCATACTCATAGTTGTGATCTTAGTTTCATCTCCAGAGTCTGAACTCAGATCATGAACTACAATATTAGTTTTCTTATCTTTCTTCTTAACTATGTTAAAAGGACTTAACTCAGAATGTGATTTTCAACACTTAGACTCATCATGAGTTTTATTACAATGATTGAAAAATAGCTTACCCTCTTCTTTATGAACAATAACAATAAATTTTTATTTACCCTTTCTATAACTTTGCCCCTTAGAATGCTTAACTTTAGATTGCTTACTTTTAACTTTAGGAAAATATTATTTTGTCTATTTTCATCTAGCCTCTAAATGAATGGCTTTGACACATGCTTCATCTAAACTAGTGGGATTAAGAACCATAATCATGTGTTTCAAGTAACTATGCAACCCACCTATATACTTAAGCAGTGTTTCTTGTGTATAAAGAGGAATATTCAAAAGTAAAGAATTTTCCCTAAATTCTTGTGTATAATCTTGAACATTTTGGACTTTAGTTTATCTGAAAGATTACCAATTCATCACAGCTTGCTGCATATAGCCCAAAGGATAAAATTACTTTTTGAGTGCATCAACAAAAATAACTCTAAGTGGAAATAAAGTTACCCACATTAATCTCTCTTTCCTTAAACTTACTATCCCACCAAATGAGAGCCGTGCCTCCCATTCAGAGAGTATCCATGTGAATTTTAGCCTCATCATCTACAATCTTTTAGACCTTGTAATATACCTTAGTTTGCTTTATCTGGTTATCCAACCATTTTGCATTAATCTCACCATTAAACATCAATAATTCAAACTTAATATCTAGCTTTAGTGAAGGAAGAGATGCAACAAATTTTTTGTCTTTATCATCACCCAAAGAGGAAGAAATTTTCTTAAAATTTTTACCACCTCCATCATGGTCCATATTTAATTCATCATTCTTGGTAAATTTCCTCGACCATATCCTTCATTTCCAGGAAGAATTATTAGAAAGCTTTTTCTGACTCAAAGTCATCTCTCATTTTTATAGTACGTCTTGATCCAATCTCTAGATCATATTCTGCTAATTCTCCTTCACCTTGAATATCATTTCTTGAGATATCATAGTATTCACTCTACTTAAAATAAAAATCTTTTATCTTAAATATTTCTCCAAGATAATCCAAATATTTGTATTTTTAAAGGAAATAAATGTCCCTATGGAATAAATGTAACCCTTACACTCTTCTAAAAGATTAAACTAACAACATGTGGTAAATGATGATGGTAATTTTTTTAGGTTTCTACTCCTTATATGAAATACTACACAAGGATTTATGTAAGTCCAATAGTTTGTAGAAAATATTGGTGTAACACCCTACTTAGTGTTAATCGAAAATCTAATCTTTTATTTTATTTTAATTTTAATAACCCACAAACATAATTTAAATTACCATATAAATAAACAAATACACATAGAAAAATGTGAGTTGTGAAGATAAGTGAATAAATCCATATTTAATCCTTTCTATTCATGGATATATCTATTGAATGTCCATCAATCCATAGAGACTTATGGGTCTTTAATTTGATGGTGATCAAGTAATGACCCAAAATATTATCAAGACATTAAAATTACCAATAGGCAAATATTCTAAACAATAACTAGTATTTTTTAGTAATTAATAATTAAAATAATTATAAACTAGACATAAATAAGCCTCAAATCAGAATTGGAGTTGACATGCAAATATTTAAAACTTTAGAAATAAATTAAACTTGACCTACTATTTTTATCATCTACTAGATTTAGTAAGTTTTGCATGAAAATGCACACCACTTTAAACATATCTAAAAATAAAATAAACTCTAAAATTAACCTATTAGATGAATTTTAATATAAGTTCAAGTCTAGTTACAAAAATGGATAATTTATCATTTTGGAGCAATACTAAAATTAAAATTAAACTATAATTATGGACCCTCAGATGGTCACGTTTGGCCTCTAAAAATATCAAAAATATCCCATAACTATAAGGGAGGGTTAAAACTACATTTAAATTTTTGAGCCAATCATTTTGGTGTGAAGATGGACTGAAATAGATTTACGAATCAAAATTGATGGCCTTAAAAAGATTGGCCTCTTTTTTTGTATCATTCTCCTTTGGTTGAAAACAACTCAGCTCCTGTGAGTTGCTTTCATTATACTCTTACCATTTATTTTTATAAATATTATTTAGCTCTCATTCTATACTACAAATTCTATCTTCCTATTTCAATCCTTCTCACTATACTAAATACCTTTCATAAATTTATTGTCTTATGTTTATTGTCTTCTTATCTAGAATCCACAATATCTTTTCCTTCTTCTATGGCACCTATGGATTACAATATAATTATTCATCTTATTCACCTTCACCATCTTATCCATGTAAATCATATAAATCTAATATATTAAATAATGGAGAGATATCAAAATTATGTGGTAAAGTCAGCTCATAAGATGTCATTGATTTTATTCACAATTCTACATTGTCCAATTTTCTTGTACTTCAAATTTTTATGTCTTTTAGAAATATCTATTTCCTTAAGTAAACCATAACTAAATCTTCTTATTTTAATATTTTTTACAATCTTATAAAATCTAATTCTACTTTATACTTCTCATTAATTTCTTGCAAATATCTTCTTACTTTTTCTTGTAACTATTGTATATGATCTAAAAACACTTCTACATCATCACTAACTCATTCCGCAATAGGTAATTTTTAAAAATATAAAAAAATCATAGCATTTATCCCATAAATAATATGAAATGTTGATTTACTTATTGATTCTTTCACTAAACTATTATTTGTAAACTCAACTTGCAGTTAATCTAAGTCCCATTGTTTGGGCTTCTCTCCATCAATGCATATGAACAAATTTTCAAAGCTCCTAATTATAACTTATGTATTGACATGTATTTGGGGGGGAGGGGGGGGAGTGGTATGAACTAATAAATTGTATCTTAGTCCCCATATTCCTCCATAATTTCATCCAAAAATAACTTTTAAATTTCATGTCCTTATCCAATGTAATGGTTTTTTAGAACACCGTGCAATCTCACAATATCATTAAAAATAATTATGCAATTATAGTGGCATCATTATTTTTATTAAATGAAATAAATTGAAACATCTTCGATCATATGTATACCACAAAAAATATTACATCATTAACTTTCCATTTTTTTAGTAATCCAAATACAAAATCCACACTCAAATATGTCCATGGTCCTCTTCAAACCAGTAATTGCATATACAACCCTGTATTTTATGCATGAATTTTTAACTCCTATCATATCCTTCACCCTGAAACATATATTATCACATATCACTTCATTTTTATCCTTAAATACTTCTCTTCCACTAAATCTATTGTCTTTATCTTACAAAAATGTCCATCCAAACCACCACTATGTAATTCTCTTATAATATTATCTCTTAGAGACTCAATTGGAATAGATAATTTTTCACCTTTGAATAGATAACCATCCTACAAAATATACTCTTCATAATAATTACTTGTATTACATGTCAATGAATTCCCAAATTGCTCAACATTCATGCAAAAATCAAAATCAATATCATATAATTTATTATTAAATTCAAATCCAACTACTTCACTCACCAAAGTAGTTATCAACCCCACTCTCCTGATCAAAGCATCAACCACATGATTCTATTTTCCTAATTTTTGATTCATCACAAAAGTATAACCGTGAAAAAAAGACACCAATTTTTTCATTCATACTATTTAAATTTTTTTTGGTGTTCACATAAATCCTCATGATGAATAAATAGGATAAGCTTTTTAGGCGCCAAGTAATGCCTCCAATGTTTTAATGGTTTTACAGTGACATAAAATTCAACATCATACATTGAATAATATGTTCTTACCTCATTCAATTTATCTTTGCAATATGTTATTAGCTTCCATTATTGATTCAAAATGATACTAATTCTTATAAACAAAGCATCACAATAAACCTCAGATAGTTTGCTAGAATATGGTAAAGCTAAAATAAGATTTTTCTATAAATATCTTCTTCAACAATTCAAATCTTTTTATTTCTTCTCTTGTCCATGAAAATTATTTTCCTGACATACAATTTTTTATTAGTGCAAAAAATAAATTATAATTCTTAATAAACTTTCTATTAAAATTTTCTAAACCATGGAAAATTCTTACCTCTATGATGTTTTTTGGGATAGGCCACTCAATAATTCCTTTTATTTTTCTTCATCCATTTTTAAACAACTTTCTAAAACTACAAATCCCAAAATACCAAACTATTTTGCATAAACCTGCACTTCTTCAAATTCTCATAGCGCTTCTCTTTTCTTAACAATTTTAATAACATGCTTAAAATACTTTAAGGGTTATTTTTTAGAATTATTGAATATTAAAATTTAATCAAAATAAACCACCACAAACTTACCATTGTATTCTTCTAGTGTTATGTTCATCATCACCATAAATATACTAGGTGCATTAGATATCCAAAATCGCATCACCATCCCCTCATATAAACCATATCTAGTCTTGAATGTTATTTTCCATTCATCTCTTTCACGAACTCAAATCTGATAGTAACCACTTCTTAGATCACTCTTGGTAAGAATATTTTTCTCTTATAAAAATATCCATCATATCATCTCAATGAGGTATAGGAAACCTATACTTGATTGTAATTTTGTTGATTATTCTACTATCAACACACATCCTCCACCCTCCATCTTTATTTAGATTTAGTAACATTAGTTTTTCACAATGACTCGTGATCTCCCTTACCACACCCCTACTCACCAATTCAGTAACATGCTTATTTATTTCTACATTATCTATTGGAATCATTCTATAAGCCATTTGACTGGGTAGAATTGTTCTTAGAATCAAATCATTATGTTGTTTAATATCTCTATTTGGTCGTAAACCATCTGGTAACTCATCATGTATAACATATGCATATTATTTCAACATTTTTATGACTTATTCTAGTCATGCACCACTTCTATGTCTTCTTTCTTGACTGTTAATGCATAATAGTAACCTAACATCTTCATGTCTTTGATAAACTACTTTGTTGTCAACATTTTTTTAACTTGCCCTTATTATTTAAGAGGTAATAAAAATAATTTCATAGCACCTTTCCATAGATCATATGTGTTCTTTGTTGCATCATGAAGTGGTTTTCTATTAAACTGCCATGGCCTTCCCAATAAAGCATGGCATGCATTCATTCGTATAACATCACACCATATTTTATCATTGTAAGTTTTACCTATATAAAACTTAATGAATCAAATTTTATTTAATATATATTTATTCCCTTTATTAAACCATGAAATCTAATAAAGAGTACAATGCTTTTCACAATACAAACCTAGCTTATCAATCATATCTTTATAAACCATATTTTAACAACTACCACCATCTATAATTATTTTGCATATATTAACTCATGAAGTACAATTTGTTATAAATTTATTTATTTAATGTGATGCATCACCACCTTATTGATTCTTCACATGATCTTTCTTTGGAGAAATAATTATTCTTCTCATCATGAGATTTTCTCCAATATCTATAGATGTAACTATAGTATTTTACTCTTTTGTTTCAATTCCAACTAAATTCACTCTTTGCTTATCCTATTATCTCATTTTTTAGTCTTATAGTGTAGAAACTTAAATTCTCTATGGCCTTCTCCACATCTGTAACAGACATATGACCTTCATTTATTTCGACATCATCTTCTACCACCACCATAGCTTCACCCTCACTGAAATCCTCTTCCTTTTTGTTGGTTTTGTAACCCTTGACTATTATCTTCTTATCTTTTTAGAAACTGTGATGATTCTTCTATAGTGGTATTAAACCTAATTATGCTTGTATTATATCCAACCCATCCTTTTATATTGGGAAATTGTCCTCTTCTTGGCTGAATAGACGTTCTTTTAAAATTTTGTCTATTTTTTTCTTTTGCCTTTAAAGTCAACTGAAAAAATTCCTGCATGCAAATTATTTTATGCATCCTTAATCGATCTTGAATATAAAACTTCAAACCATTTACATACCATGCATCCATCTTCTCTTCTATCACATCATGTTCCATGTATATGGAAAGCTTGTGAAACTCATATGTATACTCTTGTATATTGTGATCCTTCTATCTCAAATTTTAAAATATTTTGTATAAGGGTTTGTGCATAATCCATACAGAGAAATTTTTCCCTTAGCTTCTTCTCCATCGTTTTGCATGAGTTGATCCTCTCTTTACCCTTTTTGTATCATTTTTTCTTCATCCCATCTTACCAAATAATTGCATGACACTTTAATTTCATGCATGCAAACATTACCTTCTTGTCTTCTCTCATAATTATCCATTTGAAAATTTTTTCCATGTTGTTCATCTAATATATGAACTCCTTTGATTTTAAACTCCATCCCTAATATATAATGTCAACTTTAATTATTTTGTTCATTCCTTATAAATCAATAACCATCCTTTTTTAAATTAATGGAATATGTTCATGTTGATGCTCTTGTATAATTTATTCTTCATGATCTATGTTATCTTCTACATCATTTTTTACTCTCCATTATCTTTGATTCTCCATGATATTAGTTAATTTTTATACTTTCCTCTGCGTCTCTTTAATAGTACATCTTATCTGAGTGATTTATCCTTGTCCTCTCATCATCTCTTATAGATACAAGATTTAAACTTACTATGATACCAAATAATGAATTTGACTACTATCAAGACAATAAAATTACCAATAAGCAAATATTATGAATATTAACTATTATTAAATAAATTAAATAATTATAAACCATTCATAAATGAGCCTCAACTCAAAATTAGAGTTGCCATGTAAAAATTTATAGCTCTAAAAATAAATAAAATTTGACTTATTATTTTTAGCAATTGCTAGTTTCAGTGACCTTTTCATGCATGTGTGCACAACTGTAAAAATCTCTAAAAATTAATAAAAATATGAAATTAATCTATCAGATAAATATCAATTTAAGATCAAATATCGTTACAAAAATAAATAGTTTTTTAATTTAGAGAAATATACAAAATAAAATTAAACTACAATTTTGTACCCTCAGATGGTCATGTTTGGCCTCCAAAAAATATTGGGAACATCTCATAATTAGAAGGGAAGGTTGTTTTTGCATTCAATTTTTTGATTTAGTCATTTTGGGGTGATTATGAGCTGAAACAAAGTTATGGATCAAAATTTATGGATTTTAAAAGTTTGGCCTCTTTTTTTACATCATCAGGTACCACTAGTGTTCCGAGCCTGAGACTTTTTCAAATTTTCCTTTGATATGTTTTATTGTGTCTTTATTATTTTAAATAGGCCAGATTCATTTTCATTTCATAGCTTTCTAGTCATTGGCTATATTTTTAGTTGTTTTTGTGTGTTTTACTTTTCCATTAAACCTTGATCCAAGATATGTTTCTTATAGTTATCTATGAGCCCTGCTTAGGTAGATCTAGCTCACATCTTGGTTGGTATATGTATCATGCTTATAAAGAGGATGGTGGAATATTTGATGTTGTATAATTCATTTTTTCATTGATTTTATCATGAATTTTTATATCTTTATCTTAAGGTGAGAAGGATTCAAGTGTTATTGGATATTTATTATCCACTCAAGGGTTTTTCATTAATTAGTTGGAAGACTTCAATTAATGGTCATGTGGGTTATTGGCTTGGATCAATTATTTAATGGATATATGATATTTTTGCAACACATCACTCCTTGGTTTGGGTTCTAGTCAATTTCTAGGTATGATTCTTTGAGGACCCTGTTTCTTTTAACTTGGTTTCACTTACTGTACTATATTTTCAATGAGGTTTCAAGGCTCTTGTATTCTTTGAGTGTTGGATCTAGGTACTTTTGTCATTGGATATATTTTTATCTCATCATATTGAAGGGTTTTGTGTCCCTATAAATTACTATGAGGTTGAGTTTAGATGGATACCTTATGTTTCCTATATTTTATATTAAGGGATCTGATTAAAATCTTTCTGTAACTAGTTTGGTTCTAGTTATATATGTTTTTATTTCTATGATTCAACTATTCTTTTTATGGGATTTCATGCTCTATGAAATGTGTTTCAAGTTTATGGGACCCTATCAAAACCACTTGAATATGAATTTCATTTGATATTTTAGTGATTATTCTTTTTTTTTCATGTTTACCACTTCTATAAGCATTCCTTGAGAGCCTTGATTGTAATATATTTTCATCTACTTTGTATCAGGTATTGGGACCTATCTAACACCCTCATTCCTTGTTCATAGCTCCAAATTAAACACACACACACACACACACACACACACACACACACACACACACACACACACACACACACACACACACACACACACACACACACACACACACACACAAAGTTTAATATGGATTTTTCATTAAAATGTGTCTTTTGCTTCAATGAGTGCCAATTTGTGATCCTAAATTCGCCAGTGCTAAAAATATTTTAGTCCTTCGAGAGGACCTTTGGCACCAAAAATTGTAAACAATGCAATCTATTTATTGTAACATATATCAGATACAAAAATAACAAGATTTCATGTCACACTAAAATGTATATAATATGAATAATATTTAAATATAATTTTTTAACTAGGTTTCATGGGAAGTCCCACTCAAATCTAATGTTTTTCTCCAAACAATATTATTCATTCCTTGTAGAAACATAGTTTAACCCAAGTAATTTGAAGAAGACTAAATTAGCTTGTTTTAGTGTCTATAAAATGGAGATTACCATAGTTTATTACAATTTTAATTACAATTAACTAAACAAGACTGAAACATGTATATACTATTTCAACACAAAATTAAATATTAAAAAAAATAAAACCAAAAGCAAATTATATTTAGTTAGAAAGTGTGTTCAATTATGGAGGAAAAACTTCTTCCTTGAATTTTAAGAGAGTACATTATATTTGACCAAGTAATTTCTACCAAAAAATACATCAACACTCACAATGTTCAAATTATTTCTTAAGTGCTCAAATTTATCCTTTGTTAGTGTCTTTGTGAATATATACCAATTGGTCTTCAAATCAGCAATGTTCAAATAGATTTCTCAATTATTCACCAATTATCTGATAAAATGGTACATTGTATCAGTATAATTAATCCTCTCATGAAACAAATGATTATTTTTTAATGCAATTACTAATTTTTTATCACAAAAGATTGGTATTGTATCCCTCTAATCATGGAATAAATATAATAATAATTAATGCATCCAAACTACTGAACATTTACCTAATGTTGTTTCCATGTACTCAACTTCTGATTATGAAATATTTAGAATAGGTTACTTATTTGATGCACATGAGGAGAACCTGATAAAAAATTAAATTCATATCAATAAGTATACTTTCTATCATCTATGCTACATACAAAATCATTGTCAGTATAGTTAATCAAATTAAAATCATTAGCTAAGGAATATATAAATCTATATTCTATTTTTCCTACTAAATATCTCAATATTCTCTTCCCAACATGATAGTTTGAACCTTTTTGTGACTCTATAAATATTGAAATCAAATTAATACTATACATAATTTCTAGCATTATAGTTGTGAGATACATCAAACTTCCAATGAGTCTTTTTAGTGTAGTTGGATGAATATAGGATCCTTTGTCTTATTTTCTAAATTTATTTCATGTTATAACTATATTTGATGTGGGATCAAAATTCGTCATCTTAAATATCCTTAACACATTTTTGGCATACTTGGACTAACAAATTAAAATGTCATCATTTGGCCAAATAACTTCAATCCCTATAAAATATTTCGTCAATCCTAAATCGATCATTTCAAAGTCTCTTTCATGGTTATTTTGAACATGTCTCCAAATAAATTTTTAGTAAAGATTAAATCATCAAAATATAAACACATAATTAAACTTGACTTTGCTCATTGAATTTTTTATATAGTTTATGCTCATTATTGTTTCTGCTTATCCATTGTTAAACAAGTATAAGTTAATTCAATGATACCATGCTCTTGGTGTTTTTTTGAGACCATAAATTTTTTTCTTTAGTAAGCATACTTTATCTTCATGCCAACACACAAGTCATAACCTGGTGGTTGTTACACATACACTAATTACTTTATAAAACCATTTCAAATTATAATTTTAGATTCATTTGGTAAGCTTTCTAATTATTTCTTGTTGTTATGGCTAAAACCATTATGACTATGTAAAATCTTTCAACTTGTCTAAACATCTCATTATAATCAATTCTATGTTGTTGTGAAAAAATTTTTGCTACTAACCTTAATTTTTTTTTATCAACATCATCTTCTACATTCAACTTGATCTTATAGACCCATTTGAATGTTGTACAATCTTTACCAGCATCTAGATATACTATCTCCTATGTTTCATTTTTTTATAATGGATTCCATCTCTTCATCCATAGCCTTGATCCAATTTACTTCCTTTATTACTTATCCAAAATATACATGATCATGAGAGAATAAAACAAAATTTGCAAGAAAATCTAAATTATCTTCATCACTATAATAAATCTCTTTTAAACTTCTTATTTTATTACTTATATAACTTGATCTTAGTGAGCTTAGAGTAGGATTAGATTCATCACTTAGTTATGAATTAGGATTAAGATGGCTTATATGGATTGGTGTTTCATCTTGTATAAAATTTCTTGTTGTTATTAACTCTTTTAAATTATCTCCTTGTATATTTCTTATTGGAGTACTTATTTCTTGTGAACTTGGCTAATGACCTTGCACACTCTATTCCTTAGATTTTTCTTCTTGAGGTATTGATGCTTCAAGTGTTATTGATATGTCAATATTACCATCCCATTATTATTTTTATCTGAATTCAAAATCTCTACTCATCATTACCTTCTTGGTAATGGGGTTGTATAGATTTTAAGATTTTGACCCCTGATTATAACCAACAAAGATATATATCTTCACCTCTATCATCCCATTTTATTCTTATTTCTTCTAGCACATGTTCGTATGACACATATCTAAATAATTATTAATTGAGATACTCTGATATTACTCCCACTCTATTCTTCCAACAAAATTCTTTCATTAACATTATACATAAGACATCTATTTAGAATATATATCACACATGCTATTGCTTTTACACACTATTCATTAGGTAAGTGCTTAGCGTTTAACATGCACCTAAACATCTCCATTATTGTTCTATTTTATTCTATGAAACACCATTTTTATGTGTTGTAAATTTTATACTAAACTACTTAATTCCATGATATCTTAAAAAATCTAAAAATTCATTACAATTATATTATCCACCTCTAACCTGAGTACCTTGATGAACTAAACACTCTATTTTTAAATGATTACATTGAAATCCATAAAATTTTCAAATGATTTGGAATTCTATTAGATATTTAAATAAATCCTTTTTTATGTAGTAAAATCATACACAAAGGTTAGAAAAACATTCATATGTCATTTCATTATAATATGGCTATCACATAAAGTACATGAATCCTCAATTGGTGCTAATCCTCTTACCATCTACATCTTCTGTAATAAGATCAGAGCTTCAAAATGAAGGTGTCCATAACTTAGATGTGAGATCACTTATATTCTAAATAAGCTTCTTTGAAATTCACTTCCTCTTTTACTTGGGCTATCTTTTAAGTTTCAATTTCAATTGAGAGTGGGAACATCTAGTTTCTAGTCATCTCAGGCTTTTCAGTCGACATGTCACTAAGATTTTTTCTACAATAGTACACACGTTATTGTTAAATGATACTCTATATCCTTTAGGTACAATTTATCCAACACTCATGATATTATACTTCAATCCACGTAAAATATAGACATCTAAGATGTATTTTTTTCACTATATTTAGGAAAAAAATATTAATTACACCTTTTCTCATAACTGATACATTATTATCATTACCCAATTCAAATTTTGACCTCATGGAATTATTTAAAATTTCAAACAAATATCTATTTCATATCATCTTAGTACTACACCCACTATCTAAAAACCAAATATCACTAGAGTATTCATGAGCACAATGACAAATTACAAAAAAAAATACATATTTATATTTAGATACATTTAAATAATTTAAATTATGTTTATCGACATCTCCTTGATTTTTCCTTCACTCATTAGCATAATGACCAATTTTGTTAAGCAATAACACTGAACATTAAATTTATGATATATCTAAGAGTGTCCTTGGAACTTGTTACTACTACCACGTCCTTTAAACTCTTACTTCTCCTTCTGCCTTGATCTAGTCTACTCCTTCCACCTTTGTATTTATTTATTTCTTTTTTGCCTTTGAAGCTTGAGTTTTCTCAACCTTTGTTGAATGACACATGAGATTTAAATGCATTATCTAAAGAAATATTATTTTTTACAATAATTATTGACTCATGTGATAATACACATCCCATAAACTCATTAACAAAGATTTATGCTATATATTTACATTCTTCAATTGCAACAAGAATAACATTAAATTTAATAGATAAACTCTTAAGAATATTTTATAAAATATTCTGATCAATTTTTTCTTCTCTGCATACTATAATTTGATTAACAACGTTCATAATTTTATCAACGTAAAGATGGTATTTTATTAATCTTATCTATTTACCTAACTAAATAAGTAATTTCCATTAATTTTTTTCATTTACCTATATATTAAAAGGTAATCTAAGACATATATGTATGTACAATAATAAATGATTTCAATAATATAGAAAGCTTTAATCCATAATGTAATATGAATACCAAATATAGAAATGTTCAATTGATAAGACATATAGTGTAATATCAAGATATATATTTTATATTTTTGTTTACTCTACCGAATCCATTATTTCTAATAAAAACATATATACCTTTATCAACTGAAATCAATATCAAATTATGGTATAAATTTGTAAACCTTTTATTCACGCCCATAAATTAAATTTATCAATGTATCTTTCAAAATAATATAATAAAAATTAAATTCGTCAATGTAACTTTCAAAATAATATAATAAAAATTAAAATAAGTAAAATTATTATCCATTATAATGAAACACCTTATCTTTATTATTTTATATCAATAAATAACAGATGCACATAAGTATTAGATAAAAAATAAAGCATTCATAAATTTTTAAATAAATTAGTAATTTTAATTACATCTATCTATTTCAAAAATTCCAGGTTAATAAAATGACCTATGAAAATTCACATCACTTTAGCCTTTCATCTTAAATAATTGTTTGAAATAAATTATTTTATTGTTTACTTTATTATTGCTACTCATTGAGAGAACCCCTATGATTTTTTGACCAAATTATTTATTTATAAATATAATTAAATGTCTAAATTAATTGTTTAAATTGAATTAATTTTATTATTATTACTCATTCAATAAACTGCTATGAGGTTCTCACCAATTTATTAACATATAAATATATTTATATGTTTAATTCTTTTAAGGAGACTAGATATTTTTAGGAGATTGATTTATTAATTATTAATTCTTAGATTTTTTATTAAATGGAATTTTTAAAGTTACATTATAGTTCACCACTACCTCTCGAATGTCATTATGTAATGTCTCTCAACATAAATGTTATGACTATTATATATATCATTAATTAAATTATTTAAAAACTGAGAGATATAAATATCAATGCTATTATCTTAAAATTTTCACATACCATAATTATTTATAACTTTATTTGCTTTATCATAAATTTTTTATTTGTTAGTATCAAATTGTTTCAATTTAGTGACACCAATCTATGAAATTCAGAATAATCTTTGTAGATAAAAGGGGCTCCAAATTTCACCATATGACCAAGATATTATAATTTATCAAATGAATTCTCTAAGAAAAAAGAAAAGATTCTTGAGTGAGACATCATTCTAAATTGAATAGACTCACTACATCACAAGAAAATACCACTCTTGAAAACATTTTTAAATATTTTTAAAACCCTCCCAATGTAATGAAATTTTATTTAAGAAAAAAATAAAAATTCTATTTATGTTTATGATGTCTATTTTTTTTATCTATAAATTTTTCAACAGTCTACGTTACTTATTTTTGTATTAAATAATATGATTTATTTTTATTTGATCTATTTAGATAGGCAAGGTAAGATCCACCTTGATATTATTTCCATTTTGAAAGCTAGTATAAATTGGGGAAAATCGATTATGTTCTCTTCAAAATGTTCTCATTTTGTTAGAATCAATGCTAACAGATAGTTTGTTGTCCATCATCCCACACTCCTTTTCATTCTCTTTCTAAAATTATTATTTTCAATTTTACTTACATAGTTAATAAATTGTATTTACTGTGAGCCCTCCTTATTAATTACTGATCCATATTGTTTTGTTATTAAGACTACTAAACCGACAATAATAAAGTAACAAGATGTTGAATCTCGTTCGTCCACCAACGAAAAATAATAAATTGGATCACCCATCAATACAACTAGTTTTTATTATCATATAGATGCCAATGAAATAACTATTATAAACTCTTACCAAATTGATTTTTAGAAAGGAAGGATTTTGAGTGTCGATTTCAAACATGTGTCGGATCTGTTGTAAGTTAAATTGGAAACATTAGTTTCCATACTTCTATTATTATATAATCTGAAATCATGAATATGTTTCTCTTCTTTTGCCTTGAATGTCCTAGAGGCTCGATCAATGCATAGCATCTAAATGTAGGAATATCACATTTTTTCATGGGAGAACTATGTGAGGTATGCATGTTCTATGTAATTTCTGCAACTTCTACTAACGATTTCACTTCTTTGGTCCATATCCTGTAATGGTCAAACAAAAAGTACAGGGCAACGTTCTCTATTGTAAAGAGTAATAATTCTGGCATGAAAGGGCAACACACCATAAACTTTCTAGCATATCGTGGAGATTGAAAGATTGTCGAAGGATAAATTATCTAAGTTAGAGTTTGGGAGATTACGTATTGATAAATAATAAAGATAAAAAGAAAGAATCCAAATTGTATATCTCAGCTTCCCTAAAAATGAAAATAGGAAGACCTTGGAAAAAGCGGTCTAATATTCACCTCTTTTATGAACCTTTGTTGTGTGTGAAAAATAGCTCTTCAGATCTCTGAATTTCTTGTTGCTCCAGGATTTCAAGCTCAGATCCTGCTATGATCTCACACCCAAGAAATATATTAGTAGTCTTTTTTCTTGATTGATTATGGTAACAATTCATAAATAAAGCAATCATAGTCGTAATGAATGAGGCACTCTTTGCTACATTTTAGAAGTACTACAAGTTATTAATTGTCATGGATTTATTCATCCATTTTTGTATTTATCAATGTGCATTTTAGAATGAGAGATTGTAAGTCCCTTAACATTCATAAGCTCAAGTACGAGCATTGGATCGCATTTTATAATTATCGAATCATAATTTTATTTGTATGATCCTTAAAATAGAATATGATAACGTTCTCATACATTTATAACTTGACAATCCCAAACAATAATATGTAATTGATTAATACATATGTGAAATATTACAATCTTATACCCCAAGGCATTTTACTACATTCACAAAGCACTAATGGAGATGATTAGACTAAAGAACATATTATCTTACTATTTCACTTATTTCACACCTGGCAATTGTTTATATTGTTTTTCTCTGTTTATTGGTTTACTTAAGCCCTTCCTGGAAGATTTTAGTTTTACCTAATACCCCAATAATGAATTATGCATTTTCAATTATCAATTTCTATATAAAGAGAAGATCAAAGTTGTCAAAGGAGAAATAAGAAAGAAAAAAATAAAATTTTAATCTTGAAACTCTAAATCAAAATAGCAAAATTCAAACTAGATCCCAATTGCACTTTCATTTTAGAGACCCAGAAAGTTCAGTTTGCTTCAGAAGATAAAAAATAAATCATTCATGAAATCTATAACTTGTTTTTTTCCCATTGAAGGAAGATAATTATAGTAGAATGTTTTTTCCATTTTCCAACAGATCCAAAGGAAAATTCTACTTCACATCTCTTATTGGGAATCACGCTGAATATTGTAATGTGCCAACATTTCAACATTTTTTATTTTTATTTTTGCTCTCTATGATTTTTAGGATCCAAGTATTTTTTGAAGGGAAAATAATGTGTACGGTACCATGCCTATTATTAATTAGTTTTAATGTGTAGTTAAATATACATGAATGCCAACATAGAAAATGATAAGACAAAATAATTTTAAGTGAGTAGTGTTTGTTCCCAGTTGTACGCCTCTAGAATTTAGTCTTGAATACTTGAAAAAATGGAAAACAAAGATGATAAACCTCAATTATGTCATCATATCTAGAGAAGGGTTTAGCATCTGGATGGAATGAAAATATATAATGACTGGAAGATACTGACAAAGGGTTTGTTTAGTTCCCTTCTACTTTTGGTTCTACCTGAAACAAAGTGAGAGGACCTATGGGGTATATTTGTCATAAGGAGTGATACTGCACTTCAATCTCTAAGGAATTATTTGCATACACCCAAATCTGATCAAAGCATAACCAAACTTGCAAAATCTATTTAAGAAGAGTTGTCACATAGACTGAGTAAATGATTTTAAATCAGACACAAGCTACAAAAGATATATGGAGGGTTATTTTAAACTTCGTATCTAAATAAATCATTGACAACTAAGAGCTAAATGGAAAATTAAAATTTTATTCTTCAAGGATAAATCACAAACACATTTTAGATTAACAATACTTATTCATCTATAGGCAAATAACACTTAAATGTTTCAATAACATGTATTATTTGTAGGGGTAGGATAGGTAGGATGAGTGACGTAAATATAAAATAATTGAGGTGTATTTCAACATTGTAAATATATTAAACAAACATTCTATCATTCATTTCATGATGTTAAAGACTGACAAACGAGATACAGACAACTATCAGGAATGATTTGCGTTCATTCATACCAATCCAATGAAAGCATTCAAGTGATCCTTAAAACAGCCAAATCACCTAATACAAATTGAAGTCTCAAGCACCTTCTCTTATCAAATCCATAAACATAGGGTATCGTTACAAGCTTATCAACAAAACAGTCCTAAATCACAATGTTGAAAGGAATTTATAATCTAAGTTCATGCCCATAATGACTACCATTAAAAGACATAAAACATTATACCCAATCAACAATGCATGAAGAATGTGTTATTTTACTTCATTGATAGGAAATAGCATGAATCATAGATGATTTCCATTAACTTTAAAGTAAATCTACTTACATCAATATTCGCATTGCATAACAATGGTGAAAAACATCTTAGATTTTCTCTAAAAATGGGGAGACATATACATGAATGCTCTTAGAGTTTGCTAATGATTCGACAGATGCAATCACCTTAGCAAAAGAGATAAAATCACAATAATAAATCTCAAACACAAAAATGCTTGTGTAAAGAGGAGATTTATAAAGGTTTAAAAAGCCTAAAATCTATAAAGAAAAAAATCCATCTTTATTGTACAAAATTACACACCTTGAATATTCATGAAGGATGCTCCATATATATGATATCTTTACACAGACCCTAAAGCTCATGCTCTAAAAGGTAATCATTCTAGTACTTAGTTGTCCATGTCATAGTGAGATTGTAAAGAAACATTGATCTACTTATTTGGAAGCTTAATGTAGATGATCTCAGATGATAGTATTACTCCTTAGTGTAAACAAACTTTATCTTTTTGTGATACCATTTTGCCTTGTATTCAACTAATTATTTGCCTACTCAAGCTGGGGATAACATGTCATCAAAGGATCTAGTTACCATTTTCAAATCTTCAAAAAATAATGAATGAAAGGGTGGAGGGAAGAATAGAAAATATAAAAAATTCTCCTCAATCTTTCAGTCATTTCTAAATGGAATCTCCTTGATGGATGACTTCCTCTTCAACTACAACAAACTAAGGTCTTCATCATATAGATTAGTCACAAGAATATGTGTAGTACTAAACTCACCTCCATGAGCTCTATCACAATCCTTTTCTTGTTTGAGTTACTAAGGGACAATGTTACCCACTTTTCGTTATAGGATATGGGTTAGAAACTCGTCTTGGTCATTGGGAAGGTCTTTCATTTTACCTTTACTTTTGGCCTTGCTTACTCACATTTTATTTTCCCTTTTGATTCCAAACCTAATAATGATACATCTACCATTCTACCTTATTCAATATTTTGAACCTTGCTTACACATTTAAACTATTTATCTTCGATAGAAATTTAGACCCCATTTGCAAATTTACACCCAATGGGATGACGTAACTCAGATACACATTTGAATTTGGTGAGATTTTGGGACTTAGGTGCGCATCTGAACTTTGTGTCATCGACACATTCTTGGTACTTGGATAAAAAAATTAACATTTATAATTGTGCACAATAACTCCACAATTCTTTTGGTATGGGATTTAAAACATCCATGACATTTCTTTTGATAGCACTTGTAGTGGGCTTCGGACATCCATCTGCACTTTGTAAATTGCAAATTCAATACAACATTAAAAATCCCTTGGCTTCTTTTATCTCTCTTGATTTTCAAAATGAGCCTTTGAATTCCATGAGAATTTGACCCAAGACATATAATATGGATTTATACATACATATGCACTTTGAAAATTACACAAAATAAATTGTGATAATGCAATCTCCTCTAAAACTTATGTTGTAGTTAGACCACAGACCTCTGAACCATATAGATCCTACCTTCTTCCATGCTTTTTTTTAACAAAATCCTTCATCCCAACATTATTTTCATGTTCAATCCATCAAGAGTGGTTCCATCACTCAAAAATATGACATTGGTATGATTGATCTTCATGCCACCCTAAGTATTATCATTAACATGAGCTCGCTTGTATGCTGATGATGATGATGATGATGATGATGATGATGATGATGATGATGATGATGGTGGTGGTGGTGGTGGTGGTGGTGGTGGTGGTGGTGGTGGTGGTGGTGGTTGTGATGATGATGATGACTTATTTATCTTGACATAAACACATTTATGAGTACCGATTCTCATTATTATATTCTCTGAAGAAGGCAAGGATATCTTGTTATGTATAGCATAGTGAGGATTCATAGAATACATCCTCATTGATGCTACTGCCACTATAATTTTGGCCTCTTCACATATTCCTTGAGAGATGATCCAGATCCATTAAAAAAGTGCATAATCAAAACCCTCAAATCAAACCCTGATGGATCCCATCCATCTTACTAAGGTTGATAATATTTGATTAGACTAATAAAATGGCCAAATTTATAGATAAGAATTTATCAGATAAATATCCCATATTATATCAATCTGGCATACCATATTCTAGAATTCCATCCATAACTCAATCACATGATATATTAATTCACTTCATGGTAATTATGGGGAATGAAGCCTCTATTTAATCAAGTATTAGAATACAATATGGAGATGGATGAGAATAACATTTTGCATTTACTTCTTTTCTACATTACAATCTACCACTAAACTTAACATTGACACATGACACTATATCTTTGGTAGTATTTTGGGAATCACACTTTTGCAAATTTGAAAAAATACAAAGAATCCCCGAATCTCCAAAATTGATTTTCCATTTGAAATATCCACTATACTTAAGACATCCATCATTCCTTTTCGACACGTATCCTAGGCTTTGAGCTTTTACTTATAATTATCAAATTTAATGTTAAAGTTGAAATGTGATGTTTTACTCCTCTCCTGAAGCTCCAAACCATACAACATGTGCATTAATGCATTTTTAAAATATTCATTTTTCTATTTGATCATGGAATTTCATGATTATTCCTCTCTTGAAAACCTATACTGCATTTTGACCTCAGACTTGCACATGTATATTGACAATAAGACTTACCATGGGTTTAAAATTTCCAAGGCTTCCTTTTGAGTGACATATGCCATGGGCATTAGACTTTACTTTACATTTTATAAATTGCATGAGGCATGTTACAGGTTTCAATATTTCATTTTAACCTTACACATTGTAAATTAAAGTTGCAATACAACTTAATAGTCCCCTCCCAATGTTCTAAGACTATTATTCTTTTGTAATGGAAAATATTAGATAGTATTTTTTAATACTTAGTCATTTCTTAATTTTTCCTGTCTTGATTACACCATGGACCCTAAAATAAAATCACACTTAAAAGCATGAAATATTTAAGTGTTGGTGAGATCAAACCTTATAGGTTTTACACAACACAAATGCAAAATTAGATATTTATTTTAGATGAACACTTGTGGGTTTTCAATGGGAAATAATTAGACCTTCAGACATTTATTTTTGGTAAAGGGAAAATGGATTGGATCAAATTTGGGCAGTAACACTAGTTCTTACTCTAGGATGTATGTTGCTTGTAGGTGTATAAAGAACACTTGAAAATAAGACTAAGTGCCTATTCCTTGGGCCATGGAGTTAGAATTTTGATAGTTTTATAACAAACACCCATTAAAAACTCAAAAAAATAAGGGTAGACCAACAAAAATAGATCAAGATGATCTGAGAACAAACATATAACAAAATATTTCTATACAAACAAATCCCAATGCAGAGGGGCAACAAAATAATAAGACTATACACTGTACATTACCTTACATAAACATGGGCTCAATCAAGGAAGTACTTTAGATGTCTACCATTAATGATAAATTATACTATCTAACCATATAAATATATTAAGAATAAAGTATATTCCCTATTTTTACAATCACTAGAATAAGGCCCATCCACAAGGCATCAAATTTTCCATATTTGCCGTTCTCCTCATGTATGTTATCAAAAAGTAAAACTATATCTCCTATTTGAAATGTTATGTGAGTGACTTTTTTTTTAGATATCCTTTTTGATTCTTTCCTTGAAATTTATGTGTCTTTCATGAGCTTGTCTTTTATTTTCATCAAGATCAATAATTTAGTTTATTCTACTTTCATAAAGGTTATCTTCATCATCTCCTTTTAGCTATTACATGAATTGATAAGTTGGCAACTGTAGCTTTATGGATAAAATAGCTTGAGCTCTTACATGTAGCTCTATTATGTGTGATCTTATCAGCCCATAAGGTAAATTTCAGCTATTCACACCGCTTCTTCTTGTTAGCTTCCAAATTTATTATAATTATTTTGAGAAATTTCTTATTACTAGATTTTGCTTGCCAATTCCACTAAGGGTTGTAATTAGAAGCATAAGTTAATGTGATCCCATATTCTTTACACACTTCCACCAAGTTTTTATCTCTAAAAATAATGGAATTATTATAAATTACCTTGATTGGCCCACCAAATCTATAAATAATGTGATTCTATAAAATAACTAATCACCTGATGTGTGGCCCTATTTGCAGGGACCACCTCAATCCATTTTGTGAAGTATTCATTTGTAACCAATATCCACCTATGCAAAATTATTGATGTATCAATGATCTCTATAATAAAATCCATTCCCCATTATCTAAATGGTCCTTCATTCAATACATATTTTAAGGGGAGAGAACCAGAAGCTTTCAACATTCTAGCAAAGTGCTTACATTTCTCACATTTTCTTATTTTATGAGCAACATCCTTAGATAGTGATAGCCACCAATAACCATATCTTATAATCTTATGAGCTTGAATTTAGGTGAAAAGTGATAACCACATACTCCACTATGAAATTATTCAATTATATTAGTAGTTTCTTATTCTACTAGGGATCTTAAGAGAATCACATCTAGATTCTTTCATGCCAATCCATTTAAAGTCAAGAAAATACTTATAGGATACAATATTGATGTTTATGCTTTAATTTTTGTCCAAGTCAGAGGGAAAATTAAAAACATAAGAAGTAGTAAACACTGTCTTTATTCCATAGAGAGATATTAACTTTACTCAAAGAATCATCAATATTAAGAACAATAGTGTTTACCTTGACATCTTGTGAATTGGTCTTAGCCATGAGCTTGGAAAATCCCATCCCTCTCACCAACTTGGTAGCTTGGATCTCCATGTCATACATTTATAACTTGTTTACCCACCTGCAGCTCTTTCTTGATATTTAAATATGAGTTAAGATGTCTTTGACCATTGTATGCATGACATATACAACAATATTTAAACTTAGAATATAACTTTTGAACATTTTAACAACTTTCAAAAGGATGAAGGCTTGTTTTTCCATAATATTATAGTTTAGATCAGATCCCTACATAGATTTACTAAAGCAATCTATGGGTTATTCATGACCATCATCATCCTTTTGTAGTAGAACAACAAATACAATACTCTGTGATATAAAAGAGAATATTTTAAACTCCTTGGTATATTTGGGACTGGCCAAACTAGGGGAAGAATTTAAGGATACTTTGATGTCATTGAAATATTGTATGGCCTTCTCTTCCCACTTGATAATTTGGTCCTATTTTAACATGGAAGTAATAACTAGAGTGATCTCTACAATGTTAGACACAAACCTTCTTACAAAGTTGATTTGTCCAAATAAGGACTAAATTCCCTTTTTGGATTGTGGGATATGATCCTTGTAAATGGATTCCAATATCTTTGTATCTATCATGACACCATATTTAGACAATATGTGTCTTATTAACTTGACCTTTTGTAGTTCAAAGTGACATTTCTTTGGATTTAGGAAAATACCAAATTCCCTACATCTAAAGACCATTTTTTCTAGATGATTTAAATAATCTTTTCTATTTTTTGAGTACACACTAATATCATCATGGTACACAATAATAATATTGTTAATTACCCATGCAAAAGTGGCATCCATAGCTCTATGAAATATTATACCATCATTCATTAACCTGAAAGGCATTCTCATATAGACATAAGTGCCCCAAGGCATTGTAAATGCAATTTTGAGCCTCTCAAATTATTTTACAACTTGGTTATACCATGAGGAACCATCTGATGTGGATAACATTTATAATCTTGTAACACTCTATAACAGGTTATCCCTATTAGGTAAGGGGTAATTTTATTTCAAAGAATATTTATTCAAATTTCAAAAATATATAAACAAGTAGATTTCACCATTCTTCTTTCTTATAGGGACTAAGATTTCTACCCATGATGAATACCTGATAGGTTGCATAATCCCATAATCCCTTAATTTTTGTAACTCTTCCCACATCCTTGTAGCCAATGTGAGGTTAATAGATATTTATTTTTGCCTAAAACATTTGCTAGTAGGCTATAATGGGATGATGTGTTGAAATAGATCCTCTCCATAAGATTTTAGTTATGAATAAGACCAAGCCAAGTAATCATTATAATTCTTTAACATTTTCATGTAAGATTGATTCTATTCTCCACTCAAGTGAGTACCAAGCCATATTTTTCGTGTATTTTCTTCATTTTCAAAATTGCATTTAGTTACATATTTTTAGATAAATATTTCTCTATTTTTAACTATATCTACTCCATCAAAATATGCCTTGAAACTCACCAATCCTCTTGGGATGGTATTTTTATTTAACTAAATGATATATTTCCCTATCAATGTTACTTGTCGATCATAGATTTGGACCAGAAATTCCAAGTCTATTATTTGACCCTAAAACTCTACTTCACAATTGATAAACCTTTTGATTTGATCATCATCATCAACAACTTTCCGATGATGAATGTTTTCAATGACTGAAGGTCTGATAAGTCCCTCCATTTGATACTGACAATGAGGCTTTATAGTTTCATGTCCCAACTAAACATCCAACCCTGTATGTCTAATAGCTTCATTGAAATTTAAATCATGATAAAAATTATTGAAAGTTCCAAAGAATTCTAACAAATCCCATATAGCATTTCTTTATTATTTCAATCTTTTATTTTTTGTGGAATAAGCATTTTAGACATGCTTAACCCCTAACTTTGAATCATCATTTACAATTACACTTTTATTTCCATGTTCTCATGAAATCCTTAAACCAAGCAAGAGTGCATCATATTATACAATGTTATCAGTGCCCTCAAAAGATAGTTTGAGAGAAAAATTAGAAAATTTCTTATTGGGGGCATAAAATATAAGCCAGACTCCATTTCCAAGATTGGATCAAGCCCCATCAAAAACATTCTTCAAACATCTTCAATTTATTTGTTAGATCCAACAAAAAGAATAAAACATTACTCGACATAATCTATGTTTCCAACAATGTTACCTAGCTCCACATTAGTGTAGAAAACCTCATTTAGAGCACATCTTGTATCTCCAAGAACATGTAACATTCAAGGATCTCTATGAATTTTCACCATCTTACCCTCGAAAGGAAAGGTGGCATAAGATACGTCCATCTAAACATTACCACCCATGTTGGCAGCCCATTTTATTGATAATAAGATCCCTCACTTAGGAGGACAATCCATAAAACCCACATCCATGTTCATAAACTTACCTAGATGAACCACCAATTTCATTATCAATCATTTAACTAATCTAATAAATTGTACTTCCCTTGATTCCATGGCATAACATTTTCCAA
Source organism: Torreya grandis (assembly GCA_037957365.1). Lineage (NCBI taxonomy): Eukaryota > Viridiplantae > Streptophyta > Pinopsida > Cupressales > Taxaceae > Torreya > Torreya grandis. The sequence goes on from JARHVA010006086.1 coordinate 915,364, forward strand.
AAATAGATGTTATTTTTAATCCAAGCTCAATAAGGACACCGAGTGGAATCACATTGAAAGAGGCTTACAAGTCAAACATACAACTGTGAATAATTAAACCATTAAACAAAAAGGTGGTATTGAAAGGGTCAACATGCATTTGACTTTATATCAATGTAGTTCCCAAATAAGCCTCTAGATTTGGTTCAATAACCTCATGTGATTCTTCATTGTCATGGAGTGCTAGGGGTAAATTAATCTCATTTTTAGTTTTATTCTCACTAAACTCCAAATACTTAAATTCCCTCCTTTTGTGTTCTCATATTCTTAGAAGCTCAACAAGTAGAAGAGTGATTTTTAATTGACTCAATACTTGGGCCATATCACACACACTGTACTAAGGAAGGGGAGTATTTGTAGGAAGGGTGACAATACCTTCCATAGGAATGCAATCATTTAAAGGAAAAGGGGGAATATGAGGGGATGAACTAGCATTTATAACAACAATTTTCAAGTGTGTAATTCATATTACATCATTTGTACCATTACGAATACTAGATAACAAAGGATCTCTATTCTTGGTTGGAGTACCTCTATGTTTGATAGTTTGGGAAGTAGGTGCTAGTATGGAAGAACCATGGAATTTTTTGGTTCTATTAACTTATTTACTTTTATCCCCTACCTTCATATCTATAGGGGTAGTCTCTTTAGGAGAATCACCTTTTTACTTGATTCGTAGATTGTATTCTTTCTCTTGGGCAACTGCAACATTAATTAACAACTTCTTATCCTCAACTAAAGGAATTCCCCCATCATATTTTTATTCACAATAGATCTCAAAAAATCAAAATCATGATTGCGTAACTCATATGCTTGTGCAATATTTATATCACAAATAAACTCAGGAGTTGGGACACATATATCTTTCACTGTTAATGAATTAACAATTTTTTTTGAATATTGTATAGAAGAAAATAGCCCTGAATAAGTCCCTCCTAACCAAGGATGTTTCAATGTTGGAGATAATAAATAAATAATTATCTCAGTAAACATCATTGATTCAAACAATGGCTTATTGACCTGAAATTGTTTAATCGATCTTAGAGCAAATATGAGTATTACAAAGCATAGAGATATCCTAGAGTACCTATGGCAAGATGCTTCATTAGATTTTTTCACCGTCAATGGGTCAAGGACTACTATAAATAAAGTTTCTCCTAGGGTACTACTTGAAATAAATGGCATTAAGGCATATGTAAAATTATGGATGTTCAATAAGATGTCGATAGATATTATTTTAGGAATGAACATCCTGAATCAATTTATGCCTTATACTATTCACAGCAAATACTTTTCTTTAATATTCTTTGGTAATGAACACTAAATTCCTATTAAAACCCATGAAACTATAAGAATTGCCATAAGACCCCATGAAGAATAAGATAGAAAATTACAGATGAAGATTTATAGGATAGTACAAGACTTTGAAAAGTGAAAAGATATCTTGAATACTATCATAACAAGGATCAAAGGATTTTCTGATAATGATACCAAAAGGTTTTGGGATAATTGTAAACATGCTATTTCTCTTGATATAAAACCTAGCATTGATCATACCCAAGGTACCAAATCTAACACTATCTCTTTATCCCTTTCTCAAGTTAAAACAAGAGAAGAAGAGATCAAATAATTATTGCAGAAGGATTTGATATAGAAAATCCATAGTGAATGGGCTTCTCCTACATTCTATGTGAAAAAAATTAAGAACAAAAAAGAGGGAAAATGAGACTAGTAATAAATTATAAAAATCTCAATGATTGGCTTATGCCTGTCAGGCATCCAATTCCTAACAAGACTATTCTTATTAACAAGCTGAAGGAATGTTGCATTTTTTATAAGTTTGATTTGAAAAGTGGATTTTGGCAAATTACAGTAGAACCTAAAGATACTTATAAAATTGAATTTGTCTTGCCAGTCTTAGATAGGCATTATGAGTGGAAGGTTATGCCTTTAAGCCTAAAAAAAATTCCCTCTGAATTTCAAAAAATGATGGATGGAATCTTTGGTCATGCTAAGCATTTTGCTATCTATATTGATGATATATTAGTTCTTTCAAAATATTTAAATAGTCATCTTATACATTTGAAATAATTAGTTGATCTTTGTAAAGAAAATGGGTTGGTTAAAAGTGATAATAAAATGGAGATAGGCACAATAGAGATTGAATTTCTTGGGTTAAATATATGTCAAAAAAAGATTGCATTAAAACCCCATATTTTATAGTCTTTAGAAATATTCTTAGATTAAATAAAATAAAAAACCCAATTACAAAGATTCCTTGGATCTCTAAATTGTTTCTCTCCATTCTATAAAGATCAGGCCAAAGATAGGAAAATACTACAAAAAAGGTTAAGAAAAGACTCAAGCCCATGGACTACTGAAATGACAAAGGAAATCAAAAGAATCAATGAAAATTTTAAAGGACTACCAAATCTAAAATTTCCAAGAGAAGGTTTAATGATTTTGGAAATAGATGCTTTAGATGAAGCATATGGTGGAATACTTCTAGAAAAAACTAAAGATGGTAGAGAATAAGTCTACTATTACTATAGTGGAACATGGAACCTAGCTCAAAATAATTACCATTCTGCTAAAAAATAACTATTAGCAGTCAAACTATGCATGTTCAAACTAAGGATATTATTTCTCCCAAAGAAATTCCTCTTGAAGATAGATCTGTTATAGTTTGAATCTATCATTAGAAAACCCCACACCCAAAAATTTGGAAACCATATAATGACTAGATGGGTAATATGGTTTTATAACTTTGATTTTGATGTTAAATACAAGAAAGGAACTACTAATTGTTTAGATGATTTGATGTCTAGAGAAGGATCAAAATGGTATTATCATAAGTTTTTTACTAATCATTTTTTGATGTTTTATGGTAATGAAGGATATGATAATTATGATTATGATACTATTCTAAAAAATCTTACTCAACAATAAAAATAATGAATGAAAGAATGGCTTCTTATCCCTGTAGATACCCAAATCAAAGAACTTCTTAGGCTTGCTATTGAAAAGAATTTATCAAAATATATCTTAGTTAATGCCTACAAGAACTTTCTTGATGCTAACAGATGGAGTTGGAATAGATTATGTGACATGGATCACAGAAATATCAGGATACTTAGAGGACAATTGTCACTTGTAGAGTTCTACCTAATCAAAGTAAAGAAAATTTTATATGGAAAAGTCTATATCCATATATGCACCAATCTGCTTACAAGGAGCTTTAATGATAGACCAGTTGATGTACCATATGACCAATAAGAAAATTTAACTTAGGAGCAATGGCTTCAAGAATATGCACCAACAACTTTAAGCCCCTGGTTCAATATTCTTGTCATTCATGAAGAATTAGGTGTTTATCATACTAATATGTTGTTCAAATTTATTTAAGTTATTCAATATGAAACAATATAGGTTATTATTGTAGAAGTTTTTTCTATTAGTAATTTTATTACTTTGATAGTATTTGGATTCATTAGTTGGTATGAGAGCAAGTTTGAATCTTGGATGTGTAAGAGATGGTGAGAGAATGAAAATGAATCATTTAGATGAACTGGACTAGATAAGAGCTATAGACCTAAGTAGAACAATTAATGGAGATCATTATGAATCAAAGACAAAGGAGAGTAGAAGATGATGTTGATGAGGACACATATCATGAAGAGGAGGTTTCAAAAGAGGATCAATAAGAATAGTTTCAATCATTGGAAGAGAGGATGGTTAAATATTTATAAGGAAGGCAAAAAATAATCAAGGTTTGTGTTTCATTTAATGGAGGAATTTTAAAACTAGAGGAGTTGATAGATTGATGAAAAACATGGATAAATTTTTTGAATTAATAAATATGAGAAAAGAAAAGATGGTAAAGTTTTCATGCTTGAAATTGAAGGGTCATACAATTATTTGGTGGGATGATATGTAAAAAGAAGACACAAAAAGTTAAAGAGAAGATTGACCCATGGAAAAATATAGAGAAGAAGCCAAGGGAAAAATTTCTTGCTATGGATTATACATAAACCATGTATAGAAGGTTCCAAAATTTGATGCAAAAGCATCATAGTATACAAGGGTGTATAGATCAATTTTACAATATTTTCATATGATTGGATCATGATTAAATAGAAGAACATATGGATTCATGATATGTAAATGGTTTGAAATTTTCTATTCAAGATGAATCAAGCATGCATAAAATACTTTGTATGGAGGAAGCTTAATAATTAGCTTTGAAGGCAGACGAAAAAACAAATAAAATTTTAAAAGAAGAACTATTGGAATAAAAAGAGGATAATCCCCTCCAATAATGGGATGAGGTGGATTTAATTTCAATAGATGTGGGTTTAATAACACTAAATTATAATCATCACATGGTGTAGAATGACAAGAAGATAATAGATAAGCCCTTAAATACCAGTAAAGATGAAGAGGATTTAATAAAGGATAAATCTATGGTGGTGGTATAAGATGGTTTCTAAATCATTGCTAGTCTTATGTGTTTTATATAAGTAGAGAAGAAGGCCATAGAAAATTATAGTGTCCACATAACCAATATCAATAAAGGAGTAAAGAGTCTCATCTAAGAATGAATTTAGTTGAAGCTGAAATAGAAGAGTACAAAATTGAAGTTACAATAGTAAATATTAGAGAAAATATCATGATGAGAAGAATAATGATTGATACAAGAAACAAACATGTGTATAATAAATAAGTTGGTGATGCATGTTTGTGAACAAATTTTTTCAAACAAGGTGTACTTTAGGAGGTAATATATGAAAATTAATTGTTGGTGTTCTAGATTTGCATCTTAGCTGAGGAGGGGATTGTTTAAATCTTCTTACTCAAATATATACCAACATGGGAGTGATCCTTGTCTGTGGGTATCCTAATCATGAATTAGACCTCTAGAGGAGGTTGGATTCCTTATGGATCTATCGCCTACACTAAACATAAACTAGTACTTGGAAAAGGGAGAGAGATTTTGACAATAGCTTATAAAACATGTAAAAGAGGTGATGCACCAGTGATTCAATCACTCAAACTCACATAATACACACTATGAGACACTTTAAAGACCTAATAATATCAATCTCACATAATGTTTTTATAAATGGGTATTAATCAGTCATCAAATTAGCAAGAGATGGCAAATGTCCACATTCAATATTAAATAATAAATTATAAATTTCACTTATAATGACCTATAAGAATTACTAAGAACTTACTGAAGGTCAAAAAAACTCATGCAAGGAACATACATTCACTTAACCACAGTATATGAATTCATGCAACACACTTTAATCTACCATAGAAAATGATGGAATTTAGTCTTTATTGCATCAAAAGGTATTACAATACAATTTTTTTCTAGAGACTAGTAATAGAAAAAAGAGGGATAAAGGGATCTATTTTAATGTTTATAAACCTATATTTATAATAGAGAGAGAGAGAGAGAGAGAGAGAGAGAGAGAGAGAGAGAGAGAGAGAGAGAGAGAGAGAGAGAGAGAGAGAGAGAGAGAGGGAGAGAATTGTGCATTGAAAGAGTCCCAACCACTTTCAATGGATTAACACTCTCGAGGATGATAAATCATGACCTTATAAATAAGGAACCAATTCTATAAAATAATCAAATGTCCATTGCCCTTATCTAACTACCTATTGTCTTTATCGAAACCATGTCATTATCTACTTGATCTGTTGATGAAGATCATGTCTTGGAATTGAATGAATTGTGACACATCTACATTAGATATCCATATGTACCTATTTATATAAAATGTGACTCAAATGACATGAAATACACTTATATGTGATCACATTTACATCTATACTAGTTACAACTCAAACCTCGGTCCATTTTATAGATAGAAAACCAATCTCAGACCATTGATTTTCGCATAGTCACAGGGTAAGTACATGAAGTTAGGGGATAGTTTTTGGGATATCTATCATAACATGATCACATTAATTAATAACATGATCATGTTATTTAATTAACATGATCACATTACTTGAGTCTAGGCTTAGGATTGTTGAGCTATAACATGATCATGTTATTAAATAATGTGATCTTGTTCTTTAATAATGTGATTGTATTATATTAAATAGTAATGTGATCAAATTATTTAAGGGAAAATGATCACATTAATAACACAATCTCATTCCTTGTGTACCAAAAAATTTATTGAAACCCTAATGCAAAATTATTAATTTTGCATTCGCATTTCCTCCTCTCCATTTCTAAAATCGTGTTTTGTTGAAAAAAGTCCTAGGAAGTGTCAGGTAGTTGATAAATTCACCACACATGCCTATTAATCGGTGATGTCATCATGTAGGAGAGGTAAGTCATAAAAATCTTATTTATTTAACCATATTTTTTCGCAATTTGCATTGTGTAACCCATGTTTTTAATTGTAATTTTCTTAACATGTCATCATGCTAACCCTCCACAAAATCCTCAGCTTGATCCTCCTCCTAACCCTCCATAAAACCATGTTATTCCTCTTATCCCTCAACCTAACCCTCCTATAATTCCCAAAAACCCCCTAATAGTCAAGATTTTTGAATTGACAACATTGTTGAAAACAAATATGAAATTGAAGACCTAATTGATAGAATGAGAAATCCTAGTTTGATCAACCCCCACTGAACCCATCTAGTTGATTCCATATATACTTTATTAGGTCAAATTGACTCAATAATGAGTCAAATTAATTAATGTGCCTAATATAGGAACACTTTTAGTGCCTATTACATTGACAAGTTTTCATCCCTTCATGTCATGAATTTTAGAAATTTTAAAAGATAACATTTCTGTCTTATTCGTCAACCCAGCCGCCAATACCCCATTTCCTGTAACCACCAAATGTTTTCATATACATCACTATGTACATAACTTAATTACAAATAATTTTTGGGATCAATGGTGGATGATATTTGACTATCTGCCATGCAACAACTATAGAGTAAAATACTCTACATTTTATTTTTTTGAGTTTCAGTTGTGCACTCCAAGTTTTGTCCCTGTGCATTTCAGTTTGGAGGAAGCAAATTTTTTGACATAGAGCATAGGCGCGAGTTCCATTTTTGCCTTAATTTTTCTTAGTATCAAAGTTGAGCAGAAGCTACCAAGTGTCATTAGCTAGGGCATATTTTATAATTTCTATAAGTTGTGCAGAACGTGCCATTTGTCCCGTTATAACCCAGCAGAGTGCGACAAGTGTCAGCATCCACGTTTCAAAATTCTTATGAGTTTCAATAGATTATTTCAATAATCTTCTCTTAGAGTGGACGCAGAGGGTGCCAAGTGGATACTGTGGAAGGTTTCAATATATTTTTCTAAAAGTAGCAGAAAGTGTCACGTGTCCCTAGCTAAAACTCGATGGAGACTGCCAAGTGTCAACATCTATCATTTCTTCATTTTGTTTCATTGTTAAGTAAAGACTATGGTGGGCCCCAAGTTTTGTTTCTAAAGTGAATGGAAGTTGCCAAGTTTCATCATTTGTTTGAATCTAAAATGAGGCTTGAATGTTTCTATAGTATAGCTAGATCCCCATGGAGATCGCCACGCGTCACCTTCCATAAGTTTCTCAAAAAATACATAAAATCTTCTATAAAAAGTGGAAGATGACACATTTCATTTGTTAAAGATAAATGGAAAGTGACACCTATCCCCATTCCCCTTTTGAAGCTACTCAGGTAAGAAGTGTTTTGGGTCCTATTTCTATAAGTTGATAAAGTTTTAGAGCAGCAGAATGTGACAGATGTCAAAGATGGATCACTCCCGATACAAAGACATAGTAAAAATCATAATGTAGCAAAAAGTGTTATGTGTTTTTTGTAAGTGCCGTGGAAGCTTCCAAGTGTCATTTTCTAGCGCCTACTGAATTATGAGACAATTTTCAAGTGAGGCAAGCAAAAGTCGGCAAGTGTCCTTGCCTGTTTCACAATGAAAAGTGTCATGTGTATCTAATTCAATGAATGAACTTACAGGAAGACTGAACATTTCAGATCCAAGAAATATCTTTTGTTAAACACTTCCAGTTAAGTTCTAGTTCAGTTAGGCCATTGGGATTTGATCATGCAGGAGACTAAACATTTTAGATCCAAAGAATATCTTTTGTTAAACACTTCTATTTAAGTTCTAGTTCGGTTAGGCCATTGGGATTTAATCATGGAAAAGACTAAACAATTCAGATCCAAAGAATATCTTCTATTAAACACTTCCAGTTAAGTTCTAGTTCGGTTAGGCCATTGGGATTTGATTGTGCAGGAGACTAAACATTTTAGATCCAAAGAATATCTTTTATTAAACACTTCCATTTCAGTTAGAGTTCAGTTAGACCATTCGATTGGTAATGTGCGGGCAATATAGATCTTGTCCGATGCTATAAATATGGGTGCAGGGATCACAAAAAAAGGAGATCATCAGAAGATATAGATAATTTTCTATGAGATATTGTTATCAAGAAGTTTTAGACTTTCTAGCTGTGGCCAGGAATATCATTTGCTTTCGTTCTATTTTATAAAGTTAGAAATTTTGTATAACTGTGCATGTATCTGTGCCTTTTATGTAACTATAAAATTAAAGAGAAGACTGAATTTTGTGCCTTTGTTGACATTTTCTATGTTACTACAAAAATAATCTAAGTTGTGAGCCTTTGATTCTATTGTTTTCATCTTTTACATTGATCATGAATTATTTGCTCTTTAATGTAATTGAATAATAAATATAGCTTAATTGTGCTTAGTTTTAAGGATCAAATTAAACTTAGGTGTATCACCATAGTTAGATTTTCTTTCGTTGCATTGGTGTTTACTATTTAAATTATATCATTTTTCCCAGAATACTTTAGAGATAAATAATAGCTAGCTTCTTTAAAATCTAGAGGTCATTTCAGGTCACAAGTCCCACATTCCTAAAACTTCCCATTGTTGGTGTTGGAAAAAGTGTAATTCTAAACATCAACAATTTTTGGCACGCCCAGTGGGACCATCTTGAAGTTTATTTCAAGACTGTATGAACCAGAGAGCTACAAGGAGTCAGAGTTGTGGACCAGTAACAAGATCTCAATCTACTATAAATTTAGGTATTCTTTTACTACCATTGATAACTAATCCAAGAAGAAGGGTCAATCAATTTATATCAATACCAAGAGAAAACATGAGAGCACCTATACCCCCAAGGAATTATGCAAGTTGGAACACTGGTAGTCCTTTGATTCTCCCAGTACCACTAGCCACTTGGGATCCTATTCCATTAAATGCCCTAAAAGTTCTACCCAAATTCAGTGAGCAAGATTTCAAAACACCTAAAGAACATCTACAGGATGTGTCTGATGTCTGTGCAATACATGTGGTCACATAGAAAAAGGTGGCTATAAGATTATTAACAGCTTCTTGTAAAGGGAAGGTTCTTGAATGGTACAAATCTTTGACCCCAAATACAATATCTACATGGGATCAGCTTGGAGATCTTTTCTTTGAAAGATTTGAAGAAAAGGGTGATAAATATTCTTTGTTGCAACAATTGATTACTATCAAAAGGGCACCACAAAAAGCAATGACTGATTTCAATTCAAGATTTTAAAAGACATGGGAAAGAATTCCTGCTACAGAAATACCATTATTAGGTATGGAAATAGTATTTTATCTTAAAGCATTAAATTTAGATGTATCAGTAATGATTCAGTCACTTAGAGGTCAAACTCTACTAGAAGCCTATGACTATGCAGTCAAAGATGAAAATAACTTAATAGATGCTGTAAAGTTGCCCGCAAGGCCTCCCATGCCTATGTTTCTAGAGATTACCTTACCTTTGCTTCAAGGAACCCCTAATTCCATAGGCCCACCTATGTCTATGTACACATTTCCTCAACAACCTGCTAAAGAACTTGCTCCTATCCAGTCATCTAAAATGGATGATGTCAAGAATATCTTAAGGACATTTTCCAATGAGATAATTAACCTTAAAAGACATCACAATCCTTATCCCAAACCCCAATATCAAGGCTACTAAGGAAATATATTTCCATCACAGCCAAATTAGTATCAGGGTTCTCAAAGGCAAACTAACCCTCAACCATTGAACCAATTAGTTGTAGTCCCTACACCCTCACAGACTGTTGCCCCTAATTCAAATAGGGAGATTGTTCAAGGATAGAATAATTATGCAAATGGCACCAATGCTTGGTGTTTTCCTTGTAATAATGCTCATATGCCTAGAGATTATCCCATGGGTAATCTACAACAAAATATAGTAGAGAAAAGAAGAATGGATGGTTAATTTGCAAGTACTTCTGACACTCAAGCCTACAAATTCCCTGGTATGCAAAATTCAGTCCTAATGGCTCAAATGAAAGGGATGTCTTTGCAACAAGAATAAGAAATAGCCCCTGAACATGCTTTGTTTTCATGGGTTGAATATGAAGAGTCAGTGTTATTAAATGAAGCTTCTACTTCCAAGAAGCTAGTAGTACAATCAGATTACTACACCAGAGCCAAGAGAAGGATGATGCAACAGCTTAAAGTCACAAATAATGAAATTATGGGGAATCCTCCATTTTGAGGTCATCAAAACACAGCTGCTAGACAAGAAATACCTCAGCCAGTGTAAAACCAATTAATTACTAGACAAGTTCAAGAAAAAGCAAGGTATCCTTATTTTCCAAGAACCCAAACTCTGGGACCGATGAATGTGGTACATCAACTGAAGAGGACCCCAGCACATGTTTCAATATGGGACATATTAGGTATTCCTAAGTAAAAGACACTATTACAAGAAGCTCTGCAAGGCCAAGCAGTGCCTAAACATACTGGCACCAAAGAAGGACCTGTTGATAAAGAAAAGCTCAAAGACATGGTTCCTTTGCAGACAACATCCCTTTTTAAAAATTCACAAGAGGTAAGTAAATCTAAACCAGAGCCCTCATATTTGACTATGATAGTTGGAAAGAAAATGTTTCATAATACAATGATAGACTTAGTGGCCAGTACTATAGTAATGCCTAAGCAAATAGCAGATGCTTTAAAAATAAAGTATGAGCCACTTACTAAAAGAGTTATGTAGCTATAAGGGAAATTAGTGCAAACAATAGGGAGAATTAAACAACTCCCATTGCAATTGTATACATGCCCCAATATAATTGTCAATCAAGATGTGGTAGTCCTAGATATACCCCATGTATTTAGCCTATGTTTATCAAGAGATTTAACGGCCAAGATAGGAGCTTATATGTCACATGATTTGTCTCACCTCATTCTAAGAACCAAATATGGTTCAAAAATGAAAATACTATCTGAGGCACTATCTAAAGATCACATCATCAATGAACCAACCCCAAAATTAGAGGCAGCCCATGCTATGCTAAACAAGGAAGAAAGGGTCTTTGTTGAAGAGTGAGGTGACTGCAATGAACATGACCAAGAGGAGGAAAATAACTAGTTGTCAGCTATGATGCAAAGTGACCCATATGGAAATTATGATTCCCTTGGTTTGGGCACTTATGTCATATTTGATGAAGACCATGAAATCCCAAATGCTTTAAGGGAAGAAATGCCTAAGTAGGTGATAAAAATGTCCCCATATGTATTGGTTTATGGTAATCCTATTGTAATACCCCTAAGCTTGGAGATCCCAGCTCTCTAGTTATTAAAATAGGTTAAAATTGATGAAAATGGCCCCATGCAGGTCAAACTTGCTAAGCTCCTAAAAGTTTAAGAAAATAGGGATGCAACACATGATTCATTAATGAAGAATCAAAAAATGATCAAAGACTACTTTGATAAGAAGACTTTAATTCCCCATTTCGAAGTAGGCTCAGTTGTTTCAAAATGGGATGCAAAAGCTGCCAAGTTGGGTCAACACACTAAATTTGAAGCATTGTGGACTGGCCCCTATAATATTTGTACCTACAAACAACAAAATTCATTTGAGTTTGACCCTGGAGGGACCACTTGGATAGATTCCTATGAATAGGATCTACCTAAACATTTCAGTTAAGCTGTGTCTCTAATGTATTATAATTAGATAGTTTCCCTTTCCTTGTTGCTTTGTTTTCCCATTTTTATTTCTTTACCTTTATTTTAAATAAGTGTTCTTTGAACACGTGGCTGCGGCTTAGTTTTTTTTTCAAAATTTTCAAAAACTCTCAACCCATTAAATCTTTCTCAAATCTCCAAAATTCTCCAAGGTACCTTTATGCAGCCATTTCATGACATGTTTGACTTGCTATCCCACACAAATTTGGTAAGATTTACCAATGGTTATCCAATTTTAATGCCATTTTTGAGACTTTATGGGTCATTAAATACCCCATAACAAGAGATAAAGCTTAAAAATGTCTCAAACATTCTTGTGTCTGCTATAAAATCCCTGTTACCTACTTTTTCTGTTCATAGCAAACCCTGCTTAGTGAAAGTGCCTTCCCTGTTGCAAAGATCCATACCTGTTACATAAGTTCATTAATTCTAAGTATAAATATAGATATGGAGGAGGAATCGTCTTCACAATAAGGGTCTAGGAGTTACAAATCTATTGATAAGCTTCTCACAAGAAAATCATATGCTTCGGCCCCTGCACAACCCTTAAAGACCTATTCGCAGACTAGAGTCCTTGAAGTTGGTTATGCAAATGACCCATCAAAGGTGAAAGATTTTGCAGATGAAATCATGGACCCAATTATTCAAAAGTCTGGCAAAGCTCTAAGAGAAAGGGAACATCAAAGATGTATTCAAGGGGCCAAGAATGGACAATACGAAACATTCACAATGAAGATACAGACTTCCCATCTGGCACAATTCATTGTCCTAGGTGTACATCTATGCCTTGACTTGGTTGAAATATGAGTCAAATTGTTTCATGCACCCTTGAATACCATATAACATGGTCCATTCATGATACAAATTACACCAAAAGCCATCAGGGACATGTTGGCCCTATATCATGATAAGATAGCCATGTTTCCCACCATTGCCAAAATGCAAAAAATGTGGGCAAATGTCAATAATAAATTGAGGTTTCTGAGATCAGAGTTACAATTAGGGGAAGATGATACAATTGTGCCAGTACTGCCAATAACAAGAGCACAATTTTCACAGGCCAGTCAAGAGGCACTTTCCATGATGGCATTCATTTTTGGAATGAAAGAAGATATAACTGTCTATCAAGAATAAATGGCCATTCTCTTCAGGTTAAAAACTATAGACAAGACTCAGGAGTATCAGCTAGAGTTCTCTAAGTAGATTACATATTCAATGGTTGACTAGCTCACCCATTTCAAATCCGAAGGGGTTTTTAGGTATTCTTCTTATCTGTTTCACCTCATTTTGTATCAAAACTCTGGCATCTTTTCCCAATACATGCATCTAAATATATATGACCCAAGCTTCAGTTTACATAGGACCATTCTTGTGTCCAAAACAAGTGACCCATATGAATTTTGACAATTTTTTGTTTCTCCTGCCTTTTGTCACCTAAGCCCAGAGCTGGTTCAAAATAGATTGACTCCAAGTGTCTCAGGACTTATGACAAATTTCACTATTCCTTGTGATTAATTTTTTGGATCCCATCATACTATTATTAGAGTCCATGGTTTTAGTGGAGAACCAATGTTTCTACCTAAAATTTTTACCCTCAGGTTAGCATTCTTAGAGGTCACTTGGAAAGTGTCTGTGGTGGATAATGAATATGGCACTAGGAAAAAAAAGAAGAAAATGTATGATATTTTGTGAGTAGCGAACAACATGGCCCTAGAAGTCAGAGATGATGAGCTCGTGTTGCTAAAGAAACCTAGCCTTCCTAGGTTTCTTTCTGATTGAAGATAAATGGGGATATGACCCAAATGGTTTCATAACTTCATGGGTCAAGAATAACAAGGTCACTGCTAGAATTGTGCATGAGGGCCATCCTTTTTGGGAAAATAGAAGAAACCCTCAGGAAGATATTCTTGATTTATATGTGGAATTGATAGATTTACCCCTTTAGGAAGCTAAGACATGGGAAACTTTCTATGTTAAGCAAAAGGATTTTGATCCTAAAATCAGAATGACTTCTGGTTTAAGAAGGGCATTGAAGAATAAAGACTAGAAATTTGAGAAAATAGAAGCCTATTGGAAGTATAGGCAAAAGATTTGTGAGACAACTCACTCTTTTTGAAATTTAGATTCAGATGAGAAATGGGAGGAAATCTAAGATGAATGTCATCTATCTCATGTTTCTAGCCCTGATACAAGCAAACTATAGACACATGGTGGAGAGTAAGAAGCCAAAGTAGAATCTACTCATATGGTGAAGGCCCCATGATAAACCTCATCTATAGTCGTTGTAACTGTCTGGCCCCAATCTCTCATTCCATTGAAAACAAAAAAATGTGTTATCTTCACCACCCAATGCTTCTCCATTAGTGTCAGCCTTCAAGGTTCCCAGTTTTATACAAACACCACTGGTAGTAGTGGTCAATGTTGAAGAGAAGGAAGCATAGCTAGAAGAAGAAAAGCCAAGGAAACATAAGAGGTTGAAGCTTTAGCTTGATTTAGAGGAGGAGGTAGAACCCTCATAAGACCAAACACTGATTACATTAGTTGTTCCTCATGTATGTGTTGTCTCTATTTCTTTTTCTCAGTCTCTCTCTTCTTGTATAGGGGTGACAATCCCATTTGGCCAAATAATATCCCCTGCCACATTTGTTGTACCCATTTCTCATTTTTCCCCACCTATTAATACTCAGGCCACATCATTGCTTCATTTTTCCCCCTCTATCCCAAAGAGAGTACCTCCTCAGATTCCCCCTAGCTAACATTTGGCTAATCCCTATGGCTTGCCACAAGGTTATCCTTTTATGGGTGGACACATTGCCTCTCCCTCTACCTTCCAAACCCAAACAAAAACTGCTAAGAAGGATAAGGAAGCCTGGATGGAGAAAAAGAGGATGATAGATAATAAAGCTCTGGCTACACCACATACGAGGTCACAATTTGACCCAATCTAGCAGCAACTAATGGTGACCCATTTGTCACCTAATGTAGTCACACCAAATGAGCATATAAAGCTCAAATATTATATAATGAATGCAGTGGCTATGGATATGTCACTTTTCAGACCACAAGATAGGGTCAAGATGCTAAATGAATCCACTTCTATCATAGCTACTAATTATTTGAAAGTATCAAAGAAGCTACAAAAGATGGAGGCTAATTTAGCTCAGGAGAAAACAAACTGTAGTGGTCTGAATATAGAAATCAAAACCAAGAATAATGAAATAGAGTCTCAATAAATAGTTGTAAGATACTATTTCTTTTCAGACTCACCAGGATATTTAGTCCCAAAATTCATCTTTGAAGGAAGAGCTGATAGAGGAGAAAGCTGCTTTGACAGCCTTAAGGTGGGAAAAAGCAACATTATAGGAAAAATGTGAGGAAAACCTACAAAAAGTCACTCAGCTACAACAGAAGTTGCTAAATGAGCAGAATAATACCACTGCCATACAGGCCTAATTTCAAGCTGAGCAACAAACAACAGAACAATTAACACTTGAGTTGGATAATAGGCTAAAGAATGCATGAGTTTTGAATCTAGTTAAAGAGCTTTATGTATCAATATGGAAAAGAATCTCTAAGGATATTACTCAGCTCAGACCCTTTCTAACCTTTCTGCTAAATGCATAGAAATTGTGTGAAAAGGTGGAGACTTCAGTTGAAGCCACTCTGTCCACTATCTCTTTGAGAGTATTTGATTCTCAAATGCTGCTTCAAAAGCTATATGATGTAACTAATGGAATGTTATTAGTAGCAGGGATTAGTGATAGAATGATTGCTGCAAAAGGGGTGAACAAAGTTCTCAGTTGCAACTCCACAACAATTAATTGAAAACAGCTTCTAGATGTGGTGAAAGAGGGAATCAAAGACATGAAGCAACATATTGAAGATATGGTGCAATTGGGTCTTCCCTCCCCTTTTCTTGATAGAAACATGGTGTTGATGGTTGATGAGATTAAACCTTTGTTGTTGGCTAGGCAAAATGATCAGTCAGTTTTCCAAGGTTTAACTACTGATTCAACAGTCCCACCATGTCCCAAGTTGAATTTCAATTGAACGTTGTAGTTCATATTTTGTAGAGTTTTTCACACAAGGACATCATCAACCCTAATTTAGACTTCCATGAATTGCAAAGTAAGCAAGGATTATTTGATGTTGAGTAGTCTATTTATCAGACAGCCTTACTGAAGTTGTGATTTTTTCCACATTTGATCATGCAAGAGATTTTGGATTCTTTTTGAGCAGGCTCAAAATTCCTCAGGGTCACCAAGAATTGTAGAGTAAAAAACACTACATTTTATTATTTTCAAATTCAGTTGTGCACTCCAAGTTTTGTCCTTGCACGTTTTAGTTTTGAGGCAGTGAATTTTTTGACACAGAGCGCGGGCATGAGTTCCATTTTTGCCTAAATTTGTCTAAGTATCAAATTTGAGTGGAAGTTACCAAGTGTCATTATCTGGGGCACATTTTATAATTTCTATAAGTTACATGGAATGTGCCACGTGTCCCGTTATAACCCAGCAGAGCGTGACAAGTGTCAGCATCCACATTTCAAGTTTCTTATGAGTTTTAATAGCTTATTTTAATAAGCTTATCTCAGAGTGCATGTGGAGGGTGCCAAGTGGAAACTGCAGAAGGTTTCAATATATTTTACTAAAAGTAGTGGAAAGTGATGCATGTCCCTAGCTAAAACTCAATGGAGACTGCCAAGTGTCAACATCTGTGGTTTCTTCATTTTGTTGCATTGTTAAGTAAAGACTATGGTGGGCCCTGGGTTTTGTTTTTAAAGTCAGTGGAAGCTACCAAGTGTCATCATCTGTTTGAATCTAAAATGAGGCTAGAATGTTTCTATATTATAGCTAGAGCCCCACAGAGATTACCATGTGTCACCTTCTGCAAGTTTCTCAAAAATTACCTAAAATCTTCTATAGACAAGTGAAAGCCGACATGTTTCATTTGTTAAAGATATGTAGAAAGTGACACCTATCCCCATTCCCCTTTTGAAGTTGTTTAGGAAAGAAGTGTTATTAGTCCTATTTCTATAAGTTGATAAATTTTTAGAGCAGTGGAATGTGACAGATGTCAAAGACGGAGCACTCTAAATACAAAGACATAGTAAAGAGCATAATGTAGCAAAAAGTGTCGTGTGTTTTTTGTAAGTGCCACGGAAGCTGCCAAGTGTCATTTTCTAGTGCCTCCTAAATAATGAGATGGTTTTCAAGTGAGGCAAGTGGAAGCCACCAAGTGTCCTCAACTGTTTCACAATGAAAAGTGTCACGTGTATCTAATTCATCCAATGAACTCACAGGGAGACTGAACGTTTCAGATCTAAGAAATATATTCTATTAAACACTTCCAATTAAGTTCTAGTTTGGTTAGGCCATTGGGATTTGATTGTGCATGAGTCTAAACATTTCAGATCCAAATAATATCTTTTGTTAAACACTTTCAGTTAAGTTCCAGTTTGGTTAGGCCGTTGGGATTTGATTGTGCAGGAGACTAAACATTTTAGATCCAAAGAATATGTTCTATTAAACACTTCCAGTTAAGTTCCAATTTGTTTAGGCCATTGGGATTTGATCATGCAAGAGACTAAACATTTCATATCTAAAGAATATCTTTTGTTAAACACTTCCAGTTCAGTTAGAGTTCAATTAGACCATTGGATTGGGAACGTGTGGGCAATTTGGAGCTAGTTTGATGCTATAAATATGGGTGTAGGGATCACCAGAAAAGGAGATCATCAAAAGATAGAGATAATTTTCTATGAGAGAGTGTTATCAAGAAGTTTTAGACTTTCTAGCTGTGGCCAGGAATGTCATTTGCCTTTGTTCTATTTTCTTAAGTTAGAAAGTTTGTATAATTGTTCATGTATCTGTGCCTTTTATGTAACTAAAAAATTAATGAGAATACTAAATTATGTGCCTTTGTTGATATTTTCTATGTCACTACAAAAATAGTCTAAGTTGTGAGCCGTTGATTCTATTGTTTCATCTTTTACATTTATCATGCATTGTTTGCTCTTTAATGTAATTGAATCCTAAATATAGCTTCACTATGCTTAGTGTTAAGGATTGAATTAAACTCAGGCGAATCACCATAGTTATATTTTCTTTCATTGCATTGGTGTTTTTTGTTTAATTTCTATCCTTTTTCCCATAATACTTTTGAGATAAAGAAGAGCCAACTTCTGTAAAATCTGGAGGTCATTTCAGGACGCAAGTCCCACATTCCTAGAACTTCCCATTGTTGGTGTTGGAAAAAGTTCAATTCTAAAATCAACAACAACCATGAGGTCCCATTATATTTTTTGAGGAAACTCTAATGTGTGTTTGTCCTCAACTAGATTCCTAATTATTTTATTTTAGTGAGTTTTAGGGCCAATGAAAAGGCTCCATGCAAGATCGACCAAGTACACATCATGTGAATAATCAACCTACATGGATTCATATCCAAAATCCTCTTGAGCCTAAGATCCTCTCCATAGTTTAGCAAGTCATGGACATAAATACTCTCCATGATTTTAGTTCACTCACTGATACACTCATTCAGCATATGAATAGGCTTTCATAGAGTGATGTTATAAATACACCATAGGCTACCTAACCCCAACCCCACCCTTATAGTTTATGTGTATCTATATGAATGGTAACTTTTGATGATGATGGCATCGGTGGTTCAAATGGCTTAGATCATATTCTTATGAGTGATGCATTTTTGGCACACACATTTGGTGTGCAGATATAAGTCACCACACAGATACATGTATATTTTATATAAATTTCCTATTAAATTTAATTTATATTTTCAAATTTGATTTCTAAGATAATAATTAATTTACATAAAAATTCAATATAATATATGTCATTTTTTATGTCGCAAGAGGTGACGGTTCCTTAATCATCACAATCGACATTTAAAACATTTGATTTGTCAAAGACATTATTTTCATATTCAAATCTAGATGATAGGCAATCCATGACTGCACCTACATTTGTTAAGATAACACCATTTACATATACAAAGGTAAAAATTATTTATATATATTTTTTTCTCTTTACATTTGTTATGATTGTAGTTGTTTACATATACATGTTGATGAGTGATGTGGGATATGATTTCTCTACTTCTGTGTCTTTTGCTTATACCTAGGTGGGTGATTTACCTCTCACTACTTTTTTCCTAGATGGAGCCTAACCTCTCCTATCCCTAACAATCTCATTAAGAGTCTTCACCTAAAACTCTAAACCAACCACATTTTCATCTAGGCCAACTATCTGTCTCTTATTAAGAGGGAACTTCCACATATGTATGACAAGTAGGGAGGAAAACATATGTATGTTTGCTTATTAACACATGGATAACTTCATCTACCAAAATATTATCGAGGTTCAAATAATCCAGACCTATAAAATTTAACCAAAGTTTCTTTGATCATGCTCCACCACTAAGTGATTCACTCTAAGACCATATAATAAGAGAAGACATTAGATCTCCAGTCACATAAAGAAACAATAATTGAGTAATATTTTACAAAGTAACATAGAAAGTAACTAAAAATAAACTAACTCACTACTATATTTAGGTAACTTCATGTTAGTCTAGCTATAATTCCTAATTCAACCTCATCTTAGCATTCTCCTCTTGTCTTGTTGGTTCTTCTCTAACAAATGTATGCTCACCCTTGTTTCCCCATAAACTTCATCTCCTTATCCTTTATCATATGTTTGTTTCTAAATCTAAGTGTCTACATCTTATGGTAGTGGTTTTACTTAATGTTGACGTCCTACCATAATTACAACCTAGACATACGATATCTTTCTAGATGTACTCCTCTAATTAGTACTCTCACAATTTTTCCCACAATGGTGTTAGAATCTCCACCTCATTCAAAAACTATCCTAAAATACCCTAATATAGTATAGATACCAAATATATTATTGTCATTGTGTCCACCACTCAAGGAAATTCTCTCAATGGTGGCATACCTATCCAACTAGAAGCCTTGATGGACCATATTGTCCCTATCTCTAACCCTCACTTGTAAGGGGTCATATGCTCATAAAATTAGCCCATGATGAGTGTAGGGGTCATGTTCTCATACACCAAATTATTACACACAATTAACAACCTTACCTTTATCACAATCCTCTATTAAGGCTATAATCCTGCCTTTAGCCAATAAGACTAGTATCCTAATCACAACTTTGAAAGTGATAGTCCACTATCAAGGGACTTGTGGAAAAATTAAACTATTTTACATGAAACATCCTAGTTTGTGAATAGGTCAAGCAAAGAAATATACTTGATGGGACAACAATCCCAAGCTACACAATCCAGAGTATCCTTATTATATATAATGTGGCCAAATCATTAGTCATTAATTTCTCTACAATCCTAGGAATCCAATCATACTTCATCGCTCTAATCCATCAAATGTAAGCCCACATTTTTAAAACACAATTTGAAATATCCCTAAATACTCTAATTTAATCTTGAAATTTCATCCAAAAGGAATTATTTATGAGGGTCGACCTAAATCAAACCCCTTTTTTAGACAAGTAATAAATCAACAACCAATATAGTCCAACATGTGATATTACATAGATTAAATATCTTGAACCAAGTATATTTATATTTATCAATTTGAAAAAAATAAACTAGTTTATTATATATTCCTTTTCACATTTTTGATTTCCTAATTTTAGGTTTTGTACAAGGTTGCTATTGTAACACTTCAATATATGGATTATCATTTCAGATCTAAGTCTATTTTCATGCATGTATGTTTGTCTTCTTATTTCCTATAATGCATCATTACATTCATTTATTTATATAGAAAAATATTTTACATGTACAATTTATTGTATTGATTATTTTGGTTTCAATATATAAGATTCTACAAATACTCTATATAAAACTAAGTGAGACATTATTTACACAAACAGTTGATAGATAGTACTGATACTCCTCCCTCTTTACAAGCTGAGATAGACATAGGAATTTCAATTATAGTGTCATATTCACAGGTGCTAATAGAGCTATATATTGGTTCTTATAATTTTGAATTATAAAAATATACTTGTTTTAATAATTTTAGTACATGTGTACTCGGGAAAAATATAACTTATGTTTATGTATTGTGTATGTAAGTTTGTCCTATGATAGTTGATAGTCCCATTCAGATGGTGATTGACACAAAATATCATGTTCCTCCCATATTTGATACACATATTTAAATAAATAAGCTTGTCATTGACTTGTTTGCGCATGAATAATAGATTGAGTAGGATCGTGAGCTTGTAGTAAGTGCACATGTTTAAATTATTTTAAATTTTAGTTTAAAATTAATTTCTTAACAATTATTTGAATGTATTATATGTTAATTTTTTTAATAATTCTTGTATATGAATAGGCTTATCTTCAAGTTAGCTATGAGAATAGGATCCAAAGTCAGACCTTGGAGCAATCCAAGGCATTAGAAGGGTGTCCATCTACTAGTAGATCATCCCAAGTAGAGTCTTCTTTGAGGAAAGAAAATAAAGGGAGGCTATTTTATGAATAGGATGTCTTACACAAAATACATACTTTTTTATATGCCTATATGGCAATTGATGCATTTTGGGCATTATATATATGCATATGACATTCAACGAATGTTAGATACTATGTTGGTAAATGTAATTACTTATATGGTTATCATGGCCCAATCGATGCATTATTGACATTGGTTATCTATCTAATTTATATGGTTATCATGGATTAATATATCTAATTTATATTTAGTTTTTATTTATTATGTGTTATTGTACAATGTTGTTTTGATCTTCCAAATTATTATCTATATTGGCTTTTATATTTAATTTTGTGTGTGCACAAACAAGGATTAGAAAATTATTCTTTTTAATGCTAGAATTCTTGGATCTTACATATTTTAGTAAATTAAAGTTTTTAAATTTCATTTTGTGTAGTGGAAATGACTAATTACACTCTTATCACTTAGGATTAATGCCCTTCTTGTCTTTATACCTGCTTCTTATACACTTTTGATGTAGAGCTTTCTCAATAGTTTACAAGTATTCAAGATCTTGATCAAAGGTTATTTTATCTAATATTTTGTATTCATTTATGTTCTACCTCAATAATCCTTATCCTACTTACACAACATAATTCCAATTTTTTAACCCCTCTCTCTTTTGTCTTTTCTTAGATTTCTCTCTTTAGCCTTTGTCTTGGCTTGTAGCCTTATTTTATGGGAAACCTCATATTATGTTTTGTACATAGACACTTAAAAGAAAGATAATAAGGTTTTAGATAACCCTTTTCCATTCCATTACCTCACACAAAATATTGGGTTAGATTCTTTTGTAAAATCTTGTACCTCTAGGCTTATTTGACACTCTAATTAACCCTCCAAATGCATAAAGCTCCAAGGTTTGACCATTTTGGAGACTCTTTGACCAAAAAAAAACTATATTTGACTACCCTTTTGGCTAATCCTACTTTTTAATGAATTTTTGTCCTCAATGCTTCATGTAAGTTCAACTTTCTTCTTTTGCCTCTTTCTAACAGGGTCTCTTATGCTAGTTGACTACCTACAAGGTAGTACAATATGTAATATAGAAGGTAAAAGTATGAAATTACTTTATTCACTTAAAATACCCAATAAACACTATATTAAATATTTTTAGGAATTTTTAAGGGTTGAATCTCTTCCTATGGTCAAAACCCTAAAAGTCAAGGTTTGTAGCAACTGTACAGGTTGAGACTAAAAATAGTTTCATATAATGTCCAACCAAGACTTTCAAGATGACATAATGCATGGATTAGGTCTTTCTAGAGTTATTAAAACTTTTTAATTCAATGATCAAGTTCTCACAACCCTCAAGGTATTCACAAACAAGAAATCTCGATCATTCAATATAGTATTATGTATGTTAAAAATAGGGGTATGCAGGGTTTGTAGGTTTTTCAATAAAAAAGGACTCTATAACCAAAAAAAGAATTTATCACCACATTATATAACCATTCTAAACCATTCTCTATCAGTTTTTGAATAAAATATAAGATTCAATACAAATATTACTATATATATAATTATGAGTTTAGGACTGTGGACATTCAATGGGAAACAACTATGATCAAAGTGAAACTTAAGAAATAGTATCCATCTGTATGTTATAACAATATTAAACTGTAACTCATCATACATATTTCATCTCTACATTCTCCACAAAACTCAGGAGAAGGAAAAATTGAATACTCATACTCTTCACCATCTATCTTGAATGGAATGTGACGTTACAAACATAAAACTAATTGTCAATAGGTCAATATGTCAATTACTAAATTACACCTAATAGGTCAGTATGTCAATAGGTTAAAGTTGTCAAAGTTGTAGAAATGGTCAAAGTTATCAATGTTGTAAAAATTGTCAAAGTCGTAAAAATTGTCAAAGTTGTCAAAGTTGTCAAAATTGTCAAGGTTGTCAAAGTTGTCAAAATTGTCAAAGTTGTCAAAGTTGTAAAAGTTACCAATAGGTCAATAGGTCAATTAATCAAGTCCACCTAATAGGTCAACATTTCAAAGTTGTCAAAGTTGTCAAAATTATCAAAGTTATCATATTTGTCAAAATTTTCAAAGTTGTCAAAATTCTAAAAGTTGTCAAAGTTATCAATAGTTCAATTGATAAATACCACCTAATAGGTCAATAGCTCAAATTTTTTAGATTTGTAAAAATTATCAAAGTTGTAAAAGTTGACAAAGTTGTCAAATTTGTCAAAGTTGTCAAAATTTTCAAAGTTCTCAAAGTTCTCAAAATTGTCAAAGTTATCAAAGTTTTCAAAGTTATAAATAAGTAAATAGGTTAATTAGTCAATGAAAACTAATAATTCAATAGGTTAATAGGTTAAAGTTGTAGAAGTTGTAAAAAATGTCAAAGTTGTAAAAATTGTCAATGTTGTCAAAATTGTCAATGTTGTCAAAATTGTCAAAGTTGTCAAAATTATCAAGTTTTCAAAGTTGTAAAAAATATCAAATTTGTCAAAGTTGTCACAATTTTTAAATAGGTCGATAGGTCAATAAATCAGTTACTCATTAAGTTTCTAGGTGTCTAGTTTAAGTTGTCAAAGTTATCAAAGTTGTCAAAGATGCCAAAGATGTCAATGTTGTCAAATTTGAAGTTGCAGGTGCATAACTCTAGTTATGATGCTTCATGGGTGAATAATGACATTGGTAGCATGTCTAGGGGGTTGGGTAACATATAGGACTAGGTTTTTGACCTCTTGTCAAGTCTGATTGACAAACCCACCACCCTTCCCAATACAAGAAAAATGCATTTTTTTAGCCTAAGTTTGAACATAGATAAAAAAAAAATTGTATGTCATTTATATGAACCATCAGATACCTCATGTACCCCTTAATCCCTATAACTGTACCCTAGAGCACTCAAGTGGAAGTTTCAAGATCAATCGATTAGACAAGTTATAGTGAGGGGTCCAAAAATGCAAGATTTTGTCAGTGAACTAGCAATTTCTCAATTCCAGCTGGTATTTCTACATCTAGGAACTCCACCTATGATTATGTCACTTTGGTCATGTCTATATAGGTAAATTACATGTTATTATGCTTCCATAATGTCTGAATCCACCCATCAGTGCATTTTCACTACCGTTTTAGAGAGTAGAAACAATAACATCAAATGTTGTCAAAGTTTAAGTTGTGGTTGTATAACTACCAACATGTTTGGGAGGGGGGGTGGTGGATAAAATCTAGGATCAGGTTTTTGGCATCTCTTCAGGCTTGATAAACAAACCCACCACCAATTTTGGCCTCAAGAACACCCTTTCCAATACAATAAAAATGATTTTTCAGCCTAAGTTTAAACATGTATAAAATGAAAATTATAAGTAATTTTTATGAACCATCAAATCCCTCACATACCTCCTTAATCCATCTAATCTTACCCCATATCACTCAAATATAAGCTTCAAGATCAATCCATTAGACGAGTTTTAGTGAAAAGTTTTTATCAATGAACAAGCAACTTCTCAAGCTCTAACTAGTATTTCTACCTAGGGGACCTCCACCATTGAATATATTGCTTTGGTAATGTATAGATAGGAAAATTACATGTTATTATGCCACCACAATGTTAAAATCCACCAGTAATTTCATTCTCACTACCATTTCAGAGAATGGAAACACTGATAAGATATATTGTCAAAGTTGAAGTTGTGGTTACAAAATTCTAGTTATGATGTTTTATGGGTGAAAATTGACACTGCTAACATGTTCAAGGTGGTGGATAATGTGTAGGACTAGGTTCTTGGCCTCCCATTAGGCTTGATCGAAAAACCCACCACCCAATTTGACTTCAAGAACACCCTTACTAATACAATAAAAATGCAACTTTTAAGCCTAAGTTCAAACAAACATAAAATGAGAAACTATAATTAATTTCCATGAACCATCAAGTCCTTCACATACCTCCTTAATCCCTTTAATCATGCTAAGATCAAAAAAACATAAAATGTAAGCTTCTCATAGTTTTAACAATATAAAATTCTTTACTAACAGTGCCAACCATGTGAAGGTGGAAGCTTACTTTTCATCACTAACCTATAAAAAAATTATTAGTATGAAATTAATAATAAAATTTATATATATACTACCTATAAAATAAAAAACATTTGCTAAAATTGATTACATCTACATTCAAAAAGTTAACATACCTCTGTATTTCAATCCAATGAACAACTACGATTTTCTCTAACCCTTATAGTATAAATAATAGCTTCTTGACTTGACTCCAAAACTTTCCATAGTTTCCTTTTTACTGGCCTCCCATGATATTTTTTTTATTGAATATTCATTGCAAGAGTCAAATTTGAATAGTGCAGTATCTTCATGTGCATTTCAAACTCTTCAAACAACCATTGATCTAAAAATTTTATAGGATATCATCGAAACCAAGTTCTATTGACTACCACTGACCCAATGGGATAGTGAATGTTTTCCCCATCTATAACTAGGGAATTCAATTTCTTCATTCTCTCTACATACTGACACAAGTATTAATTAATTCCTTATTAATTATCCTCATCTCAAATAACTATAAAAACATGCCCTATAGATCACAAAAAATCATTTTTTAGCGATAATATGAATATATATAAATACTGAGAATAAGTTGTACATAATGAGAACATGGTCAAAGTCATCTAATGATGTCACATATATAAGTTTTAATGTTTTTCGAACCTGATATATGTTGATTGGAATTAGAGGTTTGGAACTTGAATCATCCACCCACTCTTATGACTCATACTCATTCCAAACAAAGTCCACACATGCAAAATATAAACATGCCAAGTGTCTCATATGAACAGTCTAAGAACTTGCATTTGAGCTACGAAATGAGTGAAGGTCACTTGAAACAATTAGAGTCATAAAATCTTCATACTTTATAAAGTGTTCTCACTCCATTAATCAAAAATTTCTATGAATAGTAGAATTTGGTTAATAACCATGACACATGTTCTCATTACACCATTCAACCATAGTTTTTGCATCTATCAAATGAACACCCTCTTCAAATATCAACTCTTCCCTTGCAATAGCTCTTTTTATACATTCTCTGATACCGTCATGCTCCATTTTTCCATGGCTAGCCTTGGTGAAACTCAAAATGTGTTCTACACCTATGGCAACATTCATTTTTCTTGACCAATAAAACATCCATGCATTTTTGAACTGTGTTTTACAATTGTCTAACCAAATGTAATGTTGACTAAAAGTAATGTTCCTCTGACCCAATTTTTCATGAAACTTTTGAAAACAACCTTGCACATACTATGAACAATGTAATATATCATCATTGATATAAAAATGGTATTCCCTTAATAATTTCAAGTGTTGAACTATACTATTAGGTGTATGTATGAATGTTATATGCACAAATAATGAAACTTGTGATGAGTTGTAATATTATGATTAAACATTCATTTGGGGTTTGAATGTGTAATTCTCTACAAAATTAACTACTAAAATAATGGAACAAAGTGGGAATGTATCCTTTCATATCTTGAAATATTCATCCAACCATCTAGCCCTATGTCTATGCCTTGCATATCCATAAACAATCTTCTCCCTAAATTTGACCAATTTTTTTTAAACATGTATCTTTTTTGTAACAATCTCACACCTTTTAGATTATTTACCATCATTTACATGATAAGTCATCAATTTATACTTAAGTAAACTAATTCATGTCCAATTGCACTTGTAATCTCCTCATTGATACATCTTTTTTTAAATTTGGCAATCCACCACAAATGTTGCAATTTCCATCTATACATGATTTGTTGTAAAATAATTGTCCATCCGATCTTTTGGAGAGTATAGTTGGAATAAATTCCCAGGCTAATTTTTGTGGTAATTCAATGCCACACTCTTGTAAAATGTTAGTGTTTAAAGTATAATGAATATAACAAAAAATGCCGCAGTGCATTAAAAATTCAACATGTTGCCTACAACAAGTGGTGCATGTGTGATTTATTTTAACATAAAAAGGTTTTACCATCTAAAAGTATCTTTGACAAAAATAAAATTGTGGGTGTTTTTCCAAAAAATTAGAGTACAATTGTGTTTGAGTCATATCTAATAAATGTTTTGGATGCATTTCGTGGTTATAATAACTGACTCTATTTTTCAAAATATCTCTTGCATTGGGCAAAAATCTTGTATTGTCTTTCCAAGATTGAGCAATTAACTCTTTTAGAGTATCAACTATAGCCTTGTCCTTTTGTGGAAATCTACCAAAGAATGTCTATATCTCATTAGTATTAGATTTATTAGGTCTTTCATGTCTTGTAATTATTTTCATTTATGTTTCTTTATTTATATCAAGTGTTTATCTTTTTTTTGAAATCAATCTTTTTTTCATTATTTCAGCACTTACTACACAAGTTGTCATTATATGTCAGGAAACATTACAAGCTTTATTACATGATCTCTGGCCTATAATATGATATGTATCACGAAGATTTTTAATTAATTCATCATTTTAATCATCCATATTAGATGTTATTAGTCCCAATGTGTACATTATAGGTCTTAATAAATTTTATCAATGAAATAATAATTGACATCTTTGACTATTATACTCCAAATTATGAAAGAAAGAATCCAAAATTTATTGAGCCTATCTTCTTGAAAGACAATCATATATTTTGTGATGCATTGGTTTTAAAACATTTTCATCAAATTTAATTAAGTACTTGTCTTTTATATCCACAATTCTAGGATTTTTTGGTAATGGTGGAATTTTTTTAGAGGGTGTTTCAAAAACATCATTACTTTCATTGTTTACAAGTGGAATGACATTAAATTATCCATTGATAATTTATTCATTATATGTTTCCATGATGTTTTTTTATGGTTATTTTCATCATTATTTGTTTCCATCAAATTTTCTTCATTTATGGGGGGTGAAGCATCATACATAGACTCATCATCAACAAAATAAAAAACTTGGAACTTTTAATGTAAACTTCCAACATTAACTAATTCATTTCATTATGGTCAATTTCATTATTATTCATTTCATTATGGTCAATGTAAAAATTATTCAATTGATTATAGTCAATTTCATCATTGCTTAATTCATTATCATCAATTGGCTTGTTATCTATGATATCCGGTTCATAAATATTAGGGTTGGTAGCTTGTTTACCACAAAATGTTTTCATTAGTATCTTATGTTTATCTTTAAAATATTATAATTCCTTTGGTGTTTTTTATTCAATAACTTCCTTTTTCTCTTTGAATGTGATCCCAAACACATTAGAATGGACAATTGATAACTTTTCAAAGGTGGGGTCAAGTACATCAGTATGCAGATCTCACAAAAGTACACTAAGAGAATGTTTATACAGATAGAATTCTTGATTTGGTTTAAAAATAGTTATTGATAAGTGAGCTTATCACTAAAATAATATTAACATGATTGTGTTATATAACACTATCACGTTATTTAGCATGATCTCTTTAATAAATAATGTGATCATGTTATGTTTTCTACAAGGTCACAACACATCCAACCTATCGATAAGTTGATATCAATAATAATGCGATCCTATTATTATTGATATAATCTATGGGGTTGTAAATTGGAAATGAGGACCAAGTATTACCTATGTTAGTAATAACAAAATCGTATTATTAAATAATGTGATCACATTAAGCTTAATGTAGATAAGGAATTATGGATTGGGGATTAAATAAAATTAGTGCATAAGGTTTATGGATCAGGGATAACAATTTATGTTCTATGAATTTGGAATTACAATTAAGGTCCAAAGTGAAGGTACACGGCTAGTGGGACCTTTCCCCTAAAATGCATTGGCTTTATACATACTCATGTTGCTCCCTACATTAAAGCTCATGATTTTAAATTGACATTGTGATGGAAGGGAAATGGTTCATGATAAATTGAAATTATGTATGCATTTAATAAAATATTAGGAATCATGATTTTAAGACATACATGGCACAACAATGTTTTTGATCAGGTTTCCTAAACTACATTAAATGCCATATCACTTTCAGTTTCAATTTGTTAAGTGGACAGCTAATTTGTTTCCCAAAGTGCATTAAATGTCATGGTATTACTTCTCAAGTCATTTTTATCTTCTACTAATACTTGGAGAAATAATATTTGAGCACTTCGAATCCCCAAATAATAATAATAACAATAATAATAATAATAATAATAATAATAATAATAATAATAATAATAATAATAGTAATAATAATAATAATAATAATAATAATAATAATAATAGTAATAATAATAATAATAATAATAATAATAATAAGTCATTAATAATAAAATGCATTTTTTGGTTGCCATTATACCTTAGATGTCATCAAGTAAATTGAGTGAATTAGTCAAATTTGGTAATTAGTTATGATTTAGGCCAAATTAAGCCTTATGAACTTAATTCTTAGTCTATAAATGACTTTAATTTGGGCTAAAATAATTTTTTCAAGGTTTAAGGAGATTATATTTATGGTTTAGAGTTCAGAGATTAAGAACTTTCAGGATTAGGGTTTAGGGTATAGTTTTGAGGGTATATTTATACAATCGTGTAGGCAATTAGTGAAAATTTAGAATCCTTGAACCTATATCTATGATTACATAATGTGAACTTGGGACCAATTATCCCCCACATCATCATAGGTTGAGCCTATGAAGTTGATTGTGGTAATGAGTGACGAAATTTTAACCAAGTTCATCCTTATGAACCTAATTATTACTATATATATAAGATGTTAATTAAGGAAAATTTTATTATTTTAGGGTTTTGGGTCTATAATTTATAAGGTTTCGGGTTTAGGGCTTATGTATTAGGGTTTGTAATGTAAATTTTATAGGGTTTGGGGTTAAATTGGTACAGAGTAACTTAGGGTTTAAGCTATCAGATATAGGGTCCAATAACTAAGGTAATTGAAGAACATTTGAGCTATTTGTGACACCTATTTATGACTTGATTACCTTCATGTTTACATAAATATAATATAATTAGGGTTAAATTATGCCATGTACATGTTACATACATGCTATATAATTGATTGAGACATAAATTTGGTTTTGGAGCTCAATTTTGCCTAGATCGCATAGTGAATTATATAGATTGACTAATTGGATAAATTCATGATAGAATATCAATCTTTTGATTTTTCCCCAAATCATATATTTTTAAATTTAAGACCCTCAAATTACTGTCGAATGCCTCCTCAATTAAAATAATCAACTAGATCTCTTCCTTTTTGGTTAATTAGGTTGAAGTGGCTTGAAATAGCCCCAATTTACTGAATAGATGAATAGTTAAATTGGTACTATAAAGGATTTAGACATAGGTTTAGAAAGTGCTTAAATTATGACATCACATGATAAAATTAGTTATATCATAAGGCATGTATGTTTATGGCATGTAGTGGGCATTAAGGCATAGGGAGCTTACAATTTAATTATTTTAGGGATATTTAGGGATTAGGTCATAGGGTTTAGGTTTAAGGACCTATATATTAATGTCTAATCACTATATATGCCATGTGTTAAAACATGATTCTTAGTAAAAAGTATGTCAATCGGGACTAAATTGAAGTTGGTAAATACCTAAAAAATAAATGGTTTACACTTTAGGGTATAGTGTTTAAGGTTTATTGTTTAGAGCTTCTAGGTTTTAATGAATATAGATGGTTTAGGGTATACACAAGGTCAATCACAAATAAAATTGAGAACAACTTGAATCACTTGGACCCATATGTGAATATAGAATGTTTTTTTGGGTTGTCATTAAAGCATGGATGTCATATCACATGTGTAAATTGAGTCAATTTGTCAAATGGGTCAATTAGTCATGTGATTTAAGCCCTATTAAATTTATTCTTAGTATTAAATGATGTTATTTTAGGTTAAAATTATTGTTTCAAGGTTTAAAGAGTTTATATTTATAGTAAATAGAGTTTAAGATTAGGAAATTTAGGGATTAGGTCTTGGGGTATAGGTTTTATGGTATATAACGTACAATCATTTTGGTGATTGGGGAAAATTTGTGCTCCTTGAACATATATTTATGAGTATATAATGTGAATTTAGGATCAATTATCCCCCACATAATCACAAATTGATCCTAAAAAGTTAATTAAGGTAATAACTGATGCATTTTTAACAAAGTTTATCCTTGTGAACCTATTTTTACTATATATAATGGATGTCAATTGGGAATGAATTAATCCTAGGGGCATTATGAACCTCAATGTAAGGAATTTTATCCATATCATATCAATTGGAGATCCAAGTGCTCACCATTTTAAAAAAATAAGTATTTTTTTAATTTTATATACAATTTGGTCCAAAGGATCTGTGTGCAAGGAATTATATTCATATATAATTGAAATTGGGGCTTAGATGGACCTAATTTCATGCCATATTGAAGTAATCAAGTATTTGGTTTTAGATGATACATAATTAGGGCCAATCGAGGCTTGCCCAAGGAATTGTGTCAACATAATTTTACATAGGGCCCTAATTGTACACCTTATTTAAATAATTGAGTGCTATCATGAATTTGATATGAAATCATGACCAATTAACCCTCTATAAGTAATTATATATCCATCTTTAATAATAATCAAATTATGATTGTGTACCAAATTTAACAAAAATAATATTTATTTCAATATGATCTATGAAATTTACTCCATACAAGCCTTGTGTAACAAATATCATCCTTATACTATCAACAGGGGGCTCTATTGGTCCAAAATACTTAAATTATTGAAGCAACCAAGTATTTAGTTCAATTGAATATGCAATTATGGCCAACCAAGGCTCATTCAAGTAAATGAATGCATATAATGTCAATTACAACTTCATTTGGCATGGTTGAAAACTATTCCAATTAATCATGCATTTGGTTTTATCTTATATACATAATTGGGGCCAACTGAACCCCATGAAAGTGATTTTGTCCATGTAATGTTCCAATTATGTTCAATTCACCTTGATTTCACACCATATCAAACCAATTGAGTATTTAGGTTTAATATGATATGCAACTAGGGAAACTCAATCCCCAAGCAAGGAATTACATCCATCTAATGTCATTTTGGGTTTTAATTAAAAGTCATGTTAAATCAACTGATATTTTTTCAACTATACACAATTGAGGAAAATTAAGTCTTATGTAAATAATTGCTTCCACCTAGAATATCAATCAAGGCATTTTTCACCTCATGCAATGAATTGCATCCATCTAATTTATCCATTATGAATTTTTTTTCCATAATTGCAAATCAATTTTAACCAATCATGTATTTTATTTAGTATAATATTTAAAATTAAGAGTAATTGGTGCCCGTGCAAGGAATTCATTCAATATAATATCAATTAGGGATTTGATAGCATAGGTCATATTAGAAAATAATATTAAGACTTCTAGGCATAACGGCTCCTATTCAAGTTTTAGGATGTTTATAATATATAATGTGATCACATTATTTATGTAATTTCATTATATAATAATGTGATCATGTTAATAACACAGTTAATAATGCAATCATGTTAATAAAATAGTTAATAATGTGATCATTTTATTAACGTGATCATGGTATTTTAATTCAAATTCAATTCTCATGCTTTTTAGCTCAGAAATGGCTTGGATTCTCAAGCCAAAGGCTTCAACTGTCAGTGTACAACTAAGTATTGAAACGTATGAAAATAAACAACAAATTTTAACTTTGATTGCAAAATACACTAATAATTTAAATGTAAAAATTCAAAAACATGATAACATCACAACGAGCATGCTCTCCTCTTTCCAAAAATATTATTCTTATATTTTTTAGACTAATTTAAGGTTTCAAACTATATTTATTTATAACTGTGTTTTTTTAGGCCACTACTTGTTGCAAACATACATGCCTATACATGTTCATGTAATTTGTGTTTCAATGATTCAGGTGAAAAATAAATTATATGGTGATGTAGTATGATTAATTCTACACACATTTTTTTATTAAAAAAAAATAATAATTTTTTTTAGGTAATTAGGCCTGAATCATGGATGACTATCCATTTCTTTGTTAGTTTTTAGGATCTATTTACTTGCAAAAATCATAAAAAAAAGTATTCATTGAAAAAATACAAAAAAAATAGGTAACTTGCTACAAGTGTTTATCTAAATTTTCCCAAAAGGATTTCAAACAATATTAAATTCTACTCAAAAAATGGTTCACATCGTAGTCGTCTATGTACTATGTTTTTTGAAAAAAACCAAAGTTCATCTTCAAATTTTAGATGTTTGACCTAGTTATACTTAACCATCTTTTTAAAAAATTAGTTTTTTGGAAACTAGACTTGAAATTCTATTTTTCATGTTTTTACACAATCTTTAAAATTGGTGTGTAGATATCTAAAATTATCTATAAAAGTTAAAATTTATAAAATTTCAAAAAAATCATGTCCATGGGTAGGCCAGTTTTTCCCCCAACTTTGTGCACTTACCCCACAATCATTCATGAAAAATTTTAAACTAATTGACCTTGATTCACAAACACTAGTCCATCTTCTATTTATGTATGTGGTTCAATATTGAACACCTATCCTTCATCCAGAACCCTGTGAGAGCTGAGAGGATACTATATATGAGGATTATTCATTTAAAAGTAATGGACATGTCAACGGAATGACTCTGTAATAGGGTCAACAAGTTCAAAGTTATCAACTAGAGGTCTTGTTTAAGATTTAATGGTGATGGATACTTTTCCTTGACCATCTTGATTGTATGACAACTTCTACTACTGATTGAGATCTAATGGTGATATGGGTCCTTAAGATTTTATTTTCCTAGGTTGAAGAACTGGTTCATCAACCTTCAATGGGATATTTTTAGATTTTCCTAATTTTCATTGGTTATCGATTACCAACTCATGTCATTCACATTGTGTCCAATTATCTTTATTATTATTTTTCCCATAAATTATACTCGCTTAATAACTTTAATCACACCATTAGATCTAGATGTATGAATGCACATGAGTATTTGATCTTTTGCTAAGACCTATTGACCTTTAACACTTGTCCTCTTTGTATGCATCATCAAGATCTTCTGACCCCTTTTTGACTTATCTCACTCTATTGATCTTGATGTATGATTAAATATACTCTATTAATCTTCTAGGGACCCACTAAAATTGTTAGGCTACCTCATTCCATTGGATCAAGGTGTATGAATGCATGTGAGTCATTGATCTTGAACCTATTTGAATCTCCAATGGCTACTTTATGGTTCTTAAATTTGATGTTTGTGCAAATGTCATTTGACATCCATGTGGATGTATTTGATGTCTTTTAGACCATCAAATTTTAACACATATGGATTTTTGTAGTGGCTTTAATTTGAATCTTGCATGAATGTCTCCCACTATTTGATCAAATTTGAAGATTTATATCTTGAAGTGTAGGAATCATGGACAGGTCAAATGTTTTAGAGATATTCATGATGTCAAACTTATTCTACCCAATTGATCTACTAGTTTCAAAAGATTTCTAATTGGAGAAAAAAATAAATTTGATAGGTCTATTTGCTTTTATGTGAAGACCTGGTGATAGTCTGGTTAAAAAAGGTTAAGTATGGAAACTTAGAAAATTTTATCTGAGGAGTCCACTTTGAACATGCATAACATTTTTCATGCTTTGGTGAAAGGCCTAAAACTTAGTTTGTTGTAACTAGGGATTAAGCTAAATAAACCCATGTGGCCATTTTCTCTTGAGACTACCATACATGTGAGATATAGCATTATCAAATTTCCCACTCATCTCTTTTTGAGATTCTTTACAAAATGGCTAAGTATAGGTATCTTAGAAAAACTTGGATGAACTCAATGAAGAACTAGATGAATCTTATGCAGTTCTAAATCATTCCGAGCACTCTTGACATCCCATGGGGTCTCTAAAACTCTATTCGTATCCTTCTGCTCATGCATTAGCAACCTAATATATATGGGTGTAATCTTGGTATGTGGGCAAAATTGGCCAACATATTTGGTGACTTGGTTGGGAAACATGCCTTCTATGCTTGAAAACTTAGATCAGATACATGACTCTTGGATCATTTACATGATACATGGACCATTTACATTGACTGCAAGATAGATTTTTATCTTACAAAGACAAACTATTCCAACATATAAGAAAGGAAACAAACATTAAAGGGAAACTAACCTAAATAAAACAAAGACAATTAATCTATCAAATAATTGTGAAACTTATCACTTATTTGGAACCAAAAAAAGGAAACTAATCTACTAGAAAAATACCTAGAGAAAAATGACAACAATCAATTATGTACAAGAGACTTAGTTTCCCTAATAGCAGTGCTTTAGATGTATCCCATTGACTGTGATAGGAATATATTCAACATTCATCCTTATGAGATGGAAATCATTATGGGACTTGCAACTACAAATTGTATATGGATGAATCAAATTTTGTGTGCTTTCCTAGCTTAACTTTGTCCTCATCCCACTTGAGGACCAAATATCCTTCTTGTAAATATCTTGAATAAGTTCCTTTATCAAAATATTTCTTCACCTTTGCTTGATGGACCTCCATGGCCAACATTAACTGATGCTTTGGCTCATTCCTCAAAATATCAAGTTTATGCATTCATTCCAAAATAGGGAATTCAAGAGAAATAAACATTATTGATTCCTTATCATATACTAGATTGTATGGACAATTAGAAATTGACCTCTTACAGGTGATCTTGTCATCCCACAAAGTTGAATTCAGTTTGAGATGCCATGATCTACGGTTGTCTTCAACACTCCTCTTAATGATCTTAAATAAATTCTTGTTAGTGGACATAGCAAGGCCATTGCTTTATCGATAATAATTTTATGTGGTATTGAGAAAAGCACTATGTTGAACTTCCCATTGGATGATCTTAAATTGTATAAATTTCATAGCATTATCAAAAATTATGGTCGAAGAGACCCCAAATGTTGTAAGAAAACCTTCATAAATGTCTAAATCATTGGTTTCATTGGCTTATTTTAATGCTTCTACCTCTATCCATATATTAAAATAATTTGTAGCATTTAGGATCCACTTGTCTTGAGATTTAAGGGGGATTAATAAGACCATTAATGTTCAATTCCCATTGGACAAATGTTTGATTCACTAAAATTGGTTGGAGAGGTAAGGCTACAAGCTTCACCTCTCCAACAAACATGGAACATTGTCTACATTTCCTGATCCATGTATGATAATCACCAAATAAAATTTGTAAATAATACCCACCTCTCAAGATTTTGTGGGTTGTGATCTTGCTAAATAATGTCCTCCGCCATGTCCATCGTGAAACAACTAAAGAAACTTTTATCTTTGACCTGGTTCTATGCATATTAGTAATATCCCATTGAGATCCTTTTTGAAAAATACATTGTTAACAATACGAAAAGGAATTGACTGTAATCTAAAATATTTCTTCATTGAAGGAGTAAGATGTGAAAGATAAATAGTATCCTATAAATACCTTACCATATATTGGAACCAGATGGAAGGTGAGGCGTGATCACTTACAAATTTTTATTATTGGACAACAAGTACCTAAACATTTTAAGAGACCTTATGACTGAAATAATATCCTTCTCAAGAAAATAATACCTTTTTTTCATATTCTTCTAAGCCTTTAATATATAAGGTTATTGGCTACTCTAATGTCCCTTTATCCAACTGCATGAGAATACCTAAAATTGTGTAAATGTTAGCATAGCTATATAAGAATAAATCTTTTTTAAAAATAGGGTTCAAGAGTGTAGCATCATTGGCTATAGCTTTTTTATCTCTTTAAAACA
The DNA here is from genome assembly GCA_037957365.1 of Torreya grandis. NCBI lineage: Eukaryota > Viridiplantae > Streptophyta > Pinopsida > Cupressales > Taxaceae > Torreya > Torreya grandis. Next base: position 952,879 of record JARHVA010006086.1, read on the forward strand.
TCTTACTCATTTGGAAAAACTAAAACTCTAACCCTTATTTAGCATAGATATGAGTGGCTTGTCTAAAGTAGAATTTTTTTAGAGGTATCTCCTTATGAAATTGATTTTACCTTAAAAAAATTTCAAGTCTTTCTTATGCTTACACAATAAAAGTGCAAGAATTAATTTTATCCTATCATGATCTATGTTTGTACCATTATTTGAAATTACGATTCCAAGAAGTCTACCTTCATGAATAGAGAGAACACACTTTTTGGGATTCAAAGACACTCCAAACTCCCTACAAATTTTAAAAAATTGTTTGAGGTGAATCATATGCTCATCTGTATTTTTAGAGAATATTGTTATGTCATCTAAATAAATAACAATAAACTTGTTGAAGAGACCCTAAAATGCCATGTCCATGGCTTTTTGAAAAGTGTCTCTAGGATTAGATAAAATAAAAGGCATCTCTTTGTATGAAAATGTCCCCCACTTTTTGGTAAAGGCTATTTTGAAATGGTCCTATTCTTTGACCAAAATCTATTTATACCCACTATAGAGTCATCTAATAATGAGAACCTTTCTCAACCTACCATTAACTGTAAAATTTTATCGATTGATGGCAATGGATAGTCCTCAAGCCATGAAACTTAACACGTAGCCTTATTTCACCATTATTTTTTTGTACTAGAATAAATTTTGCCACACAAGTTGAGTGATTAATTATAAATATTATAGCTAACACAATGATCTTATGTAGTTCATCTCTCATCCAAGGTTCAAGCTTTCAATTAATATGCCTTTATATCTATATTACTAGCCTAGTCTCATATTTTAACTCAATGGTATTTTGATCTAGACTTGGATCAAATATTTTAAGCTCACTATATTACCATTCAAAGACATCTGCAAAATTTGAACATAACTCATTAAAAGTTTCTTTCTCTGAGAATGTGTAAACTTTGCCTATCTTTAAACTCCTGCCAGTTGTAATTTCTACATTTGTATAGTGTTATTATTTCGTTGATAAAGAAAAATTTTATTTTCTCAATTCATCATCTTTGTTTAATATGTTTTCAAGGGTGACCAACCCTTTAGGCATCTTGTTTGTCTTCAACTACACAATTTGGTCATCATACTACTATAAATTCTTGTCTTAGTTTTTTGAGGATAATTTAGCTTGCTCTTGTAAGAATCTAACAATATAAATATCATCTTCAAATACATTCCAATTTTCATGGTTGTCTAGGATTGAATTTATCACAAATACCTTAATGTGTGTTTGAACTTTTTCATTTTTTATGTCATCTGGGATACTGAATTATGACCTAGTGGTAGCTAGCCTACCTGTATGCTTGTTCTTATTTTTTGATATGGCCTGAATATTGATGTCTTGAAAGTATTAAACTAGGTACCATAATATATTATTAGAGGACCTATGTAGTGGGCTCTTTCATACATTAAGTCCTCTTACTTGGTAAACTACTAGCTCACTATCTCCAAAAACATGTAAAGAAATGACCTTCATCTTTTTTGCCCATTGAAAGCCATGCACTAGTGTTTCATATTTAGTAACATTATTGGATGAACAAAAATAAAACTTGAGGGAAGGTAAATATATTTGATTGGTACTATAAATTAACATCATTCCAGCTCTAGTGCCATGTTTGTTCTTGGATTCATCTAAATATAACTGCAACAATCCATCACTAGGTTGATCATTTTTCATCAATGTTTGAATTGGTGCATCATTTTCATGAAGACAATAGACACCAAGTCCCTCTTATTTAATTAAGTTTTACATATCATGTTCATGAAAATTAGAGGCCCATTCATCAAGGACAATATCTAGGACTCCATCTACAGGTAATTCAGATTCCACCTCACTACTTTATAGTGCCTTATCTGATATAACACAATTAGTGTTCACCATATTTGGCATATATAGCTACAAATTAAATATTAGAATAGGTTCATAACATATTATCAGCTTAGTACCATACCTAGTCTTGAACATTAAATAGGTCTAATTAGCTAAAAAATATCAAATAGTCTTTGAAGTCTCTTGACATGCACATGGAAAAATAGGGAGGCAAATCCACTACAACTACATCTTGCTGAATAATAACATTTGGGAAAACATGTCATTTTAGTTTTAAATACTTTATTATGCTTACTATATTTATTGGTGATCCATCTAGTTTTAATACTCCTTTGGTATTTATCTCATAGACAAGACCAAGCTTGTGTGTAATTTGTTTAGCCATGATAGTCCTATTTGCTGCAATATCTACCATAGAATTATGGAATAAATAGTTGCCTACTATTGAATAGATATAAAAGAGGGGAGGGTTGTTAGATTTGACATTGTATTTGTCTACCTTTATCATTTTATGTATCTTCTGATTAGGTTTCTTGATTTTCTAGTATAAATTGACAAAGATACCTTTTTTTTTTTCTAAGTTGGTTCTTTAAATACCTTAAGATGTGAAATCTCTTGAATAATCATGTCCTTTTGTCTTGGGATGGTAAGAGAATCACACATGATAATACTAACATTTTATTTCTTCATTTTATCAATTATGCTAAAATATGCTCCACTAACCTTTGGTTGTAATTTTTGAGCCATTGGTTTTTCTTTAGCAAAGGCCTTTGGGGAACATTCACTATATCTGTATTCTAAACATTCTATGCTACATGAACAACTTGATATTTGACACTTTTTGAAACAAATTTAAGAACACTAAAAATATTTCTCACATATTGAGTTTCATCAACTGCTCTTCTTTTAGATCTAGTCAGAGTTACCTCTTGACCATTTGTTTTGCTAGTTTTTCCAACTTGATTGAATGCAATATGATCATCTAATTTCTAGTTAACGTTGATATCATCATGATACCCTATAATTTTTTGAACTTCTCCTTGAAATTCCATATTCATGTCATGATACTAACCACCTTGAAGAGATAACTCTTCCTATGTCATTTGTGGCATAGTAATCTCTTCTAATACCAAGGCTTGATTTTAAGTGTCATTTGGATTGGAAAGTTGCAAACCTAAATCTTGCCTTAGGTTAGTTTGAGGAACAATATGTTTTGAATTGAAAGGTATATTAGGTTAAGGGATATATATGGCTTATTTGGGTTATGGCTCCTTGATTTTTATAAGGTTATCTATTATCCTTGAAACCATTGAAAATGGAGTCTTTCGTTATTAAAGTATTGATAATTATTCTAGTTTTGCTTCTGGTTAGGTCTACTTGGTACTATTGTCTCTTGAGTTGAATAATCTCATTTCCAAAATCTTGAAAACATGATTTTCAAATCACCAATCTCAACAGATTGATTATGAGGGGTTATAACTTGGACTTTTGGAGATTGAGTAGGATCTATAAGTAGAATCTAGGAAACTTGAGGAGGAAGAATAAGTTGTAACTATAAAAATATGGGTATTAGAGGCCTTGTATCAAGTTTACTATCTTGTATTAAGCTATTTTCTACCCTTATATAAATTTCACAAGCATTTGGAAAGGTATTACCACCCATAGACTATATCATGACACTTATATCAAAATCAAGGGCCTTAAGATAATACAAAAATGCATACTCTAGGGATGGTCTAACCAAAGCATAGATATTATTCCATATCTTTTGGAATATGAGGTTTAAATTAGACATAAACTCATTGGGGTACCTTTCTATGGTAATCAATTATTTAACAAAAGATAGATGATCGGACTTGTATTCAAATTGCCTAACTAAGGGTACACCTAACTCATCCCATGTGTAAATGGAGGTCAATGGAAAATTCATATACCATTGAAATGATTTTCCCTTGAAGGAGGTTTTAAGTAATCTAATAGCCACATTATCTTGAGCAACACTATGAAAAAAACATAGATTGGCAACATCTTGGATACACTCAATAGCAGCAGTTTAATCCCATGCTACAAAGAATAAAGGGATAATTTTTATGGTAAACACAATAATTTCATCTTATTGGGATAAATTTAGGGGACTACCCCTATTAAATGAGACAACTAGTTGATTACTGATAACCATTTGGGTAAAATGGATTTCGCTAATGGTGACAATAGATTAGACTAAAACAATAGGTTGACTAGGAGATGAATATTGCTTATTTTGAGGATAATGGTTACTCTTATTGAATCTTGATATTTTATAATAGTCAGAATGCAATTCAATGTATTCAAAATGAGTACCTTTAATTGATCTTGTTGTAACCTTTGGCATGAAATCATTGCTTGGAATATGCTATGAATTTTGTAAATTAAAGGATATTAAACTTTTGATGATGATAGGTGTCTTCTCCCTTTGAAATTTCTTCTTCTCAATCTTCAAAATTTAATTATTCCAAAGAATCTGAGTCCCATCGGGCATGCCAAAACTATTAAATTCAGGGGACAACCCCTATTAAATGGGACAAACACTTGATTCTTGATAACCATTTGGGTAAAATGGATTTGGATAATGGTGATAATAGAATGGACTAAAACAATAGGTTTACCACAAGATGAACATTGATTATTTTTAGTATAATTTTCTATTATATTTAATCTTGATCTTTTATAAGAAGGAGGCAATTCAATGTGTTCAAAAGGAGTACCTTTACATGATGATCTTGTTGGAACCTTTGGCATGAAAGCACTACCTAGAAGATGCTATGGACTCTGCAACTTGAAGGATATTATTTTTTTATTATGGTAGATTTATCCTCCTTTTTCAATTACTTCTTCTCATTATTCCAAATTCAATTATGCCAAAGATGTTGATTCCCACCATGCATGTCAACACTATTGGTGTTCTAGATTTACACCTTAGCTGAGGAGGGGATTGCTCAGATCTTCCTAATCAAATCTAGCCAACATGGGACATATCATAGGCTATGGGTATCCTAATAATATATCATAATTCTAGAGAAGGCCAACTTCCTTATGTATCTCTCACCTACATTAAACCTAAACTAGCACTAGCTTGGAAAAGGGAGAGAGATTTTGATAATAATAATTTATAAAGCATGTAAAAGAGGTGATGTACCAATGATTTTATCACTCAAAATTGCATATTACACATTATGAGACACTTTAAATACAAAATAATATCAATCTCACATAAATATTTTAGAATAAGGTATTAATCAATCATCAAATTAGCAAGAGAGGGAAAATATCCACTTTCAAGCTTAGACAATAAATTGTAAAATGCACTTATAATGACCTTTAAGAATTAATAAGCACTTCCTAAAAGTGATACAAACTCAAACATAGGCAAGGAACATAAATTAACTTAAGCATAATACATGAATTCATGGGACACACTTTAATCTAGCTTAAGTAATGATAGATTTTAGTCTTTATTGCATCGAAAGGTACTATAATAAATTTTTTTCTAGAGTCTGGTCATACCAAAAAGAGGGATAGAGGGATCCATTTCAAGGTTTATAAACATATATTTATAGAAAAGACAAAGAGAGATATAGATGTGCATTGAGATAAGACCATCCAATTTCTATGGATTATCACTCTCAAGGATGCTAACTCATGACCTTATCAACAAAGAACCAATTATGTAAAATAATTAAATGTCCCTTGCCCTTATCTAATTACCTAGTGTCTTTCTTGCACCATGTCATTATCTTCTTGATCTACTGATGAGGATCACGTCTTAGAATTGATCGAATTATGCCACATCTGTAATAGGTGGCCATATGTACTTATTTATTGAAAATGTGACTCAAATGACAAGAGAGACACTTATTTATGATCAATTTTATGTCTGTGCTAGTTTCAACTTGAACCTATGCCAATTTTATAGATAGAAAACCTATCTTAGACAATTGGTCTTCACACAGTCACAATAATTCATGAAAACCTACAAATTGTTTGACCTTGCTTCACAAACACTAGTCCATCTTATATTTATTTATCTCATCAAATATCAAACACTTGTCCTTCATCCAAAACCCTATGAGAGTTGAGAGTCTACTATGTATGAGTATTTTTTATTTGATAAGAATGAATATGTCAATGGAATGACTCTATAATAGGGTTAATAAGTTTGAATTTATTGACCAAATATCCTATTTAAAATTCAATGGTGATGGAGCCTTGTCCTTGACCATCTTGCCAGTATGACAATGTTTACTACTAATCGATATCTAATGGTTATATGGGTCATTAATGTTTTTTTCACTTGGATTGAATAACTGGTTCATGAACCTTCAATATAGTCTCTTTACATTTGCCTAATATTCATTGGTTTTCGATTGACAACTTAGTAGAGTGAAGAGGAACTTGAGGATAACATGGCTAGGCAACATGATTTCCTACCCATCAATACTTAAAATCCTATACACCTCAATGCCTATGATGATATCCCTCCCAATGCCACCATGAGGGTTACCAATTTCAATAAGGTTTTTTAATCCCAAGGGAGCATATTATGGACATTTTTAACTTCTACAATTTCCATAATGTCATTGAAGTTAATATTATAGTTAGATTACATGCCATGTCTCCCAGGGGAAAATCCCTTGATTGGTATAAAACATTTCTAGAAGGATGTATCACCACATGTGATGAGTTTGGAAAATTGTTGAATCAAATATTTGAAGACAAAGTTGATCACACATCATTCATTCATCACTTGAATGTGATTCAAAGAGGTCCTAAATAAACTATGCATGATTTAAATTAGAAGTTTGAAAGAACATGGTATAGGTTTCCACCTCACATGAGACCCCCTATATGTTTTTTTTCCCAACATACCTAAGAGCTATCGGGATTGACATAGATTTCATGTTCAAGTTCATGGGTGTGTACACATTGCCTGAAGCCTATGATATAGCCATTACATTCGAGTATGGTTTGATATAATCTGGTAAACTCCCTCCAAAATCATCTTTTCTACCTAACATATCTTCCACTTCTTGAATTTTTTCTCTAATTCCAAGTTTAATAAAAAACCATAGAGCTACCCTAAAGAAATAAGAAGATACCATTTATTGAGAAGCAAGATCTAAATCCTTAGAGGCTCAAGTTAGGAAACTAAATATACAATATGGAGTTCACTAAAACCCCTATTCCTATCCTCCTCAGTAAATTATATTCCCATCTCATCAATATGTTGAAATCAAGGGACAAGGAAAACCTAACTTCAATAGGCCACCCAATACCTATAATCCAAATTCTACACCCAATATAAGAGCCATGGTTCTAGTCCATAGTAACTTGATTCAAGAGTAAGAATGGAATCCTCAAATACAACATATGAATTCCAATTAAGGTTAATGAAAATATTTGGTAGCTCAAGGATGACCTACTCAATAATTGATAATAGAAGATGAAAAATTCATGTAAGTAAAAACAAATGAAGGATGTCAGCCTCAAAGAGTGATCCTTACAAACTTTCAAGTAGAATATAATCTTGTCCTAAAATCAATTTTATTTAGTTGGATCCAACATAATATCAAATCTAATAGCCTTAGGATATGTTCAAGACATTGACACAAGTCCAAATAATCATTCTCCAAGGTAACAAAGTGTGAATACAAATGTGGTAGCCTCTAAAACTCCTACACATCCTCAAAATCTGAATGTAGGAAGGGTGACTCAATGTACTCCATTGAATCAAGCCAAAGTCACTTCATTACATTTAAAAATTCAATAAAATGTGAGTTTTCCTTCTTTTAATATCATTGATTCCTTGAATAATGTTAAGACTAATATATCTCTTTGGGAAGTGCTCCATATGCCCGATCAAAAAGAACTATTTCAAGAGCAGTTATCCAAAATCCACATCAGTCATCAATCATATAGAAAAGGTGGTATAGAATTTATTATCACTCCTACTCAGATTATTTAGGCCTCCAAAAAATATGAAAAACCCACACCTTTTTATCTTACACTCATTATGGGAGACAGGCTTGCTCATGATTGCATTGTGGATAGTGAGGCATGTACTTCATTTATGCCCAAATGAGTTTTATATCAAGGGAGTGTTTTAACTTTATTGGACACCAAAAAATTTAGTGGGGCTCATCCAAATTTTGATAGTTTTCTTGAATGAATGACCAAGCTTTCCAATCCTTCAAGACATAGTGGTGGTAGATCTTCTTGTTCACTTTGTTATTTTCCTATCAAGGGACTTCACCACCAAGATATGATTATATATCTAAGATTATTTATCTTTCTTGACCATTGAGATAAGGTATGGATAAAAAGTGACTATTATAACATGATCATTGGCCAAGTTTCACATTGACCCATATGTAGAAGCAAGTTATAATTTGAATTGTACCATCAATGATTAAGAAGAGTATGCTATGGATGATGGTGCATCTTCCAAACTTGAACATATCTTTGATATTTTCCTAGATACGTATGGTGCTAAAACTTATGGAAATGATACATATACTTTCATTGAAGAGATAGACCTTGGCACATACATCATCCATGCTGAAGGTGATGAACATTCTAAGGTAAGCCTTAATAATTATTTTCAACAATATGTTGAGATTAATTATCTTCTTCATATGCATGTTGATTATGTTTTCAAAGTATGGTAGATCAAGATAATGAGGAATATAATGCCATTCTGCCTACCCAAGATGGAGTAGTCCATGACTATGACAACTATGAAGAAGAAGATGATATATGACATCATTTCCATGACATAGTTCAAGAGTTTGAACAATTCAGTAAGCCAAATCCCCTTAATATGAAGCATGAACTTGAAATTAATCTTATTTATTAACCTTATAAAAATGAAGGAGAGTGCCCTATCTAACATTATAATGAGTGTTACATAACTTTCAAGAAGAGTTCAATCATGAAGGAGTGCAATGAATCCAAGGAATAAATGTGTGTGGTTGAGGAGCAGTACAAACCTCAGTCTGATGTTGAATAAATTTTTATAAATATTCGATCATTAAGAAGAAAATATTTATGGTTCTATACATCAAGTGCATCATATTCTAGAATAAGGTGAAGTTGATACAAGTTACATATCTCCCAATGATCATACTGAGGAGTGACAAGTGGACATGATAGAGATTAGGTAAACTACAAGCTCAAATAAGCCTCTTGAGAATCTAGATGAAGTGTTCATGAGAGATCCAAATGACACACTTGAATTCAACACAATCTCCAAAGATGGTAAGTCATTTGACTATCTCCTTAAGAAATGAAAAATTTGTTCATTGATAAGCATGAATCATAGGAAGGTTTGTTTCTATGGAGCAACAATGATGCTAGGTGCATTATTTTTTATCCTAGTTCAAGAAAATAAGAATTTTTTCTTCACCTCAAGTGTTTTGAGGTTTTTTACATAATAAGATAGGTTTTTATTTTCCTTTGAGTTTTTTTGTGTGTTTCCCTAAGTGCTGAGAGTAAAAGTATGTGTTTTGGTATCTTCCTTTGTGTGTTTATTTTATTTTTATAGTTGGTGTGTTTTGGTTATTTGTTCAGAGGCATATCAGTTCCAAATTTATCATATAGGTGACTTCATATCCGAATGGAGAGGAGAAGGTAATTTTTCCTTAGCATAGCTAGCATGTTACCCCTTATAAATCACTAAAATGTTGACTAATTTCATTCCTAGGTAAAATTAAGTCAACCCCCATACATTTTTAAACTTACTTAGGCCCCCCTAGGTTTGAAATTATCCACCATGGTCATTAATAAGGTCAAACAATGTGTTTTATTCTTTTGTCATTTTGTCTACTTGGTTTCTTGTCTTTTTATGTCACCTTTTGTTTCATTTTTGTGAAATGTATAGTTTTACACAAGATGAAAATTGTTTCAAGCGGTTATATAATTTACCATGTGTTAGATATGTCTTAGATGGTAGTTTTTAAATTGAAAATTGTAGGTTCAACATCAAAGGAAGGAGATCAACCAAAAACATGGTAGTTTTAGTTAGTTGTATAAACTAAATAACCCATATACAATCTATGGTGGCATCTGGAAGGTCTATCGATATCATTAGAGGTATTTCCTAGGCTTAAGAGGCTTTTAAAGATTAAAATTTCATAAAAATTGGTTTCTCTTTCCTATCGCTCTCTTGGGTAGGTCAACAAGGTCAAATGATTTTCCTTCAGTATGGACATCAAAATTGGAGTTGGAGTGAATGCATTTGGTGGATGAAATTAGTCCTTATGGTATTCCATTTCATGGTAATGGTATTTAGATTTATGTTTTATAGGGTATGAATAATAACTAAGACTATCAACCATTCAAACTGCCTGCATAACCCTAATGGCTTCGGTTTCATCATCTAATTGTGGTGGTCTATTAAATCAAATGGTGTGCATAGTCTTTCAAACCATATTCATCATTATAGAGTTTTTTAAAAATATCTTTGGACATATGAACATCAAGAGATAAGCAGGATATATCTCTTGTGCAAGCAGTGAGAACCAATGGTTTGAATAATATGTTTTGGTACTTAAAATGATTTTCATCATTTATGAGGGGATTCAAATCAAGGTAATACATTGTTCTTCAAAACCTTAGGGCATGATTGATCATATTATCCATTAAATTTTTGATATAAAAACAATTTTTGATATAATTTTTTTTTTTGATGTAGGGTAAATCCATGACACTTCATATAGTCAAACAATATTGAAATAGGAACCTACAAGTTGATACATGGAAATCAATCATGTTTAGACCTAAAATGCAAACCAAAATTGGAGCTTGTTTTAAAACCTCAAAAAAATTCATGAATGACGAGAAGATAATTATGTGCATGATGATACCATTACTTACAACCAAAACTATATGGAGAGTTATAGAATTGAAAAAGTTCTAAAGGAGAAGATTTACCTTTTTCTCTCAAAAAGAGGATTTTGCCTCACAAAGTAGCATCTCATGTTTAATGTTGATGAAGTCGTGGTAGGTCCAAGTGGATGCTTTATTAAAACCTAGACATAAAAGTAACATCTTTATCACAAGATTAAAAGATAAATTCAAGAGAAAATGATAGTAAAGTGGGGTTTTAATTCATTCAAGTTTCTAATAGAAACACATAGAAAACATAGTGCCTTTGAACCCAAATGAACCTAGAGCTTGCAAATAACTTATGGTCCTGACAGTACCATGCATGGTTACAAAGAGTGATATGAGTTAAATCATGTATGGAATAGAATAATGACTTAATTAGCAACCAAAATACTGAATAATAGTATCCAAGTACATATCATGATCTATAAGAATATCTCATATGCCCTAAACAACATCTACAGTTTAGTTCATAATGTAGAACTCCAGTTCATCAATGGTGAGAGATGGTTCCATGATCCCAAGGCATGAAATGAGTTTAAATAGGTATGAGATGATACAAATGACCTGATATGGAATCAAAATATTCTAATGTAGTCCTTGAACACTGATCAACATCTACAAAAACCTATTGGTTTCTCCTAAATACACATTTATGGTTTACCATAATTACAGACAAGTTTAGACAAATGAAAGGTGCAAGCTTGGTGGTAGGTAGAGGTGTAACATGGAATGGGAATGTATATGTCACTCTTAGTTTTATATTCAAATTTTCATAATATTATTAGAGTAAATATTGAAAAAACTAGGTTTTTGAACTTCACACTCAGTCATATATGGTTTACTACAGTCACACCTCTAGAAGCTAGTTTTAGGATTTTGAATATGTAAGGCCTATATAGACATGACCAAGGATTAAAATTTATTAAAAAAAGTCCTCATGATTTTTTATAGACCTAAATGGTCTCACTTAGACTAGAGTAATAGAGGAAGTATCCTCTATTTTGTCTTAGATAAATGGTACTCCTTAGTCAAGACAACCTATAGACATAATATGTGAATGAGGAAAGGATGAAAGGAAGAGTATTAAGATAACATGGGAATATGTGTAGATTTAAATTTAAGGTGAAAAAAGATGAAAAATACCTAAATCTACTAAGATCACTCACAAGCAGTGAAATCCTCAAGAAACACAGTCTAGACCTATTAGGCCTAAAATAGAACATAAACCCTAATGGATTCCAAATTCACTCATAACACCATATGACCTTAAAAAACACATTTTTAACCTTAAAGGGATAGTTTGTGATTGATAATAACCACTCTTTTTCATAGAACAATTTAGGAGTGGTCATTTTGGCCTAATTTGGTCTCAGGAGTACCCAAAATGCAAGAAAGAGCTTGAGTCATCTTCATTTGCTCATATATATATAGATGAGCTGCATGGTCCCTAAAAAAAAAATGAATAGTTGAGGTGGGTCCTATAATCCAACTCAATGGGATAGGTTCAAATTTTGAAGATCTAAACTTCATGAATCATCATTAAGAACCTGAACCACCAAAAACCATCCTACAACCCTCTTCAAAATTTGATGGGTAAAACATAAATTTAAATGAATATAATAGGGGTAAATAGAATTTAAAACTAACTTGTAGCTATTTGGAACTCTCCCAAGATCCTCATCATCAAATGTATATTTATAATCACTTGTAGAGACAAACCTAATTATGGGTTTTATGTAAGTTTTGAGATGTTCTACAAATACAAAAGGCAGTAAGTCAAATAAAATAATTTTTAAATGTGTTTAGATACTTTTTATAAATTATTATACTCGATTATCATGTTGTTTATAAATTAAAATATGTCTTCTAGGTTACTCACTATATGCAATCTTGAATAGGATAGTGAGAAATAACCTGACTACCTAAGTTTTAGATGAGAATTGTGTGTCTTGAATATTTTGAGGTTTATTTGATATATAAAGGGACAAATATGTCTTAATTAGTTTTTAACACTTATTAAATGAACCATCATGAACAATTGTAGTCCACTTAAGAGAAAAGTGTGAAGGTATAAGCCTAAAAGACTAGTGAGTGAATGCAAACAATGAATGACAAATAGTGTAAATAATTTAATCAGTTGACGGGAATATAAGGGGTTTTATAACCTTGTTTCTAAATTCCCAAGTCAGATTATATGTGTTAATGGATTATAAAATAATTCTAGTCACTCTGTGAATCGATCATCATCAAGGTAGTTTCAAAGAAAGACAATGAAGATCTCTATGCCAACCTCAAGGAAGGTGTCATGATTTAGATGGAAATTTGTAAAAGACCACTTCTTGACCTATTTTCCAATTTATTATCTTTCATTATAACTAATTTCCATGTGTTGGCACTAGGCCTTGTAACTTTCTAACTTCTCTTCCTCTCTTTGCTCTCCTATTATCTATATATGTAAGCCATTTTTCATTGTGAAAGAATCTACACCTCGTATGATAAATCCCTTTTGGTTTATATATTGTATTTGAATTTGAATAGTTATTTCCAATATGGTTTGAGTTTCATAAATTCTTATCTATGTGTGTGAAGTAGTGCATAATAGAATCTAATTATTTATCCTTGTGTTCTCTTTACTCTTTAATGTTTGGTACAAGTAGTCTTCTATCTAATAGGTCTCACAGAGTGTTTATAGTGTGTTTGTCTATCTATAAGGGTAATGAATAACATTAGTGTTTACAATCAAACATTTTTATTATTCACCTTGATAAGTAGAATGCATATCACGTCAATATTTAAAACACTTATGTTAGAGCAATCTAAGATGTTGAAGCTAGTTTTGTGACATGTCTTTCATAGTTCAAGTATATGGTATTATATTTGAGATCAATCTGGTGTATCACCTCATTAGAATATGTTACTTTTATGTTCCCTCTATCTCTTTTCATCTAAGTATGCAAGTAGTATAAGAGATAAGCTATCAAAGACTAATCTAAGTATCTAGCTCTTAAACCTATAGCTTTACCATTGTTATGAGAATGCAAAGGCCTAGAGTTAATCCAATGTTTCACTCAATTTGGAGGAGGCTTGAAAAACATCTCCAAGGGTGTGAGATTTGGTGACAACAATACTCGCAAACTCTCATTGAGTCCTGATAGTGACTTGTAACATATGTTGTTACTATGAATGTTTATTATATGAATTTTTCAAGACCAAAATATCTCTATCTTGGCTCAAGGATCCTTTTCATGTCTTTAGGAAGACCTTTTGATTTTAAAACCCTATAAATAAGCTCAAAAATTAGTTTTTCATGCCATTTTCCATATATTATTAGCTCACACATGCCATTATATTTATATATCAAGTTCTTAGGATAGGCATAGGTACCATTAAGTTAGTTTCGTAACCATTTAAAACCATTTTAAGCACTTTGAGAGATGATATTCTTCATCGGGTCTCTTTAGAAGGTTTTAGCAAGGTTTTAAGGTCTTAGTTTGTTAATAAATGTTCATAAAGAACATATCCTTGATCTCCAAGCCAGTAAAACTATATTTTAATATGGTGAGATTACTAATTCTTCCAATATCCACATTGACCCATGAAACTTCTCCTCCAAGGTCCCACATGAAGGAATTAGACTTCACAAAAAAAAGGTCTATTAGTGATTTTTTTAGATTACTATGTGGCCTAAAATGTTTATAGGTGTTTGATTTGATTTGAAAACAATCTTATAAGGTCTGTACCACTTGACCTACCATGTTGAAATGGTGTCTTGAATTAGTTTACCCCTTCAACCCACTATAACATGAAATAGGCCATTACTAGGGTTTGTGGATAATCCTCTTGTAGTGACCCTAGTAGTCCTTATTTAACACTTTCACTATATCAAAATGAATTCAAACATGATATGATCTTATACCAAGGTCTTATCCACCTCATATAATTATTCATTACTGAAATTGTGTCCAAAACATACCCAAATCCCTCATGTTTTATAGGTAGACCTATAGGTTTTCATTATGCTTCTTGACTACATTCTTGAGAGTAGATCCTCTTCAACTAGTCTTTTGGAATTTTGATGTTCTTTTTAGGTATTGGATAATTAATCCATACTCACTTTAACATTATACAAAACTTATTTTTCCTTTTACTTGATACCATAGGTGTACTTTGTCTAATTCTACATGTGACGGGCCTAAAGGTGCATTCCTTTATGTCTAGACTCCTTTTCTTGATGCTTTGTCTTAGTTTAGGTTACTTGGCCAACAATGAGATTATTTATAGTGTATTTAGTTTCTTCATGATTCCCTTCAATTTATCTCATGGATTTGAATTGAGTTGGATGTTCATTTGAAACCATCACGATCATATTTTTGGCCTCTCACAATCTTCCTACAAGATGTCCTCTTACTCGATTTGAATGTATAAAAATACATAAATTTACATTTTCAATGAAATATCAATGAATGTGTAAGATAAATTGGATGTAAATAACATGCTTGAAACATCAATGTGGATGATAAATGATCCGTAAACTACACTGATAAACTCAAAGTGAAGTTTTAAGTACAAATATTGAAAATTCTCAAACTTAATAAATTCTCAAAAAACTCAAAATAAATTGCAAAATGTTTGGCCAAAATGTTATTGGTTGTTGAGTTGGAATGGAATTGTCAAAAGACTTGTTTCTTCCATTTACCAATTAAACTGATTTTTAATAACGTTGTGTTATAATTGTAAAATTGTATATTACTTTCATGAGTTCATTTACTAATTAAAATTAATCAACAAATTGAAACAAAATCATGCATCAAAAGGACAATTACCAAAAACATGAAATGTGATAATGGAGTTCGGCTCAATAATTGATGCCTACTTTTCTGGGTTCCCCAAAGGAATGGACCGTTTCCATTAAGGGCACTTCAAACACCTGAAAATAATAAACAACTTTCCTACAAGCTGATATCTCTATGCAATAATTCACCTTCACCATGACTGAAATCAAGCCCATCACCTTTGAATTCTGTGAGTCTTCACACCTGCAGAGTTGCTTCAAAAGTCATAAAAATCTCCTCTATGGGCTGAAATATACTCTTCTAATATGCAAATTGGATAAAAAGAGTATTAATACTATGTATTATGGTTGGAAAATGGATAAAAATCCATTACATAAGCTTTCCCAAAGCTTTTACAAAGTCTCGGACTCTTAAAATAAAAACACAGTCCAGAAAGTTATTATTTCAAATAGAAATTTGTGCCTTATATAACACTTTGACCTCCGTAGCTAAAGTGGTCAAGGTCTATCCATTTTGGGCAATAGGTCAAGTGTTCAAAACTAGCCAACCTCCTTTTTAGGTGCTTTGATTGAGTTTGAATCGGCCTCCTCCTTTCTAGGCATGCTTGGACTTATTCTTTATCCCAGATGTGTGGGTCAAGCTGTCAAACAAGGCTTAAAATAGCTTTTGAGCGCTATTTATTCCATGGGTTTATCCCACATGCTACGATTTGGATATGGGCAAGGTTTTGAAAGATTCTTGGCTTCCCACTTGTCACATGGCTTCGGCCACCTAAGACTCCTTTGACTCGGGTAGGCTTGCAGATCCCCAAAAGCCTCAGCTTCCATGTGACTCACCACCTTTCTTGGTCTCGCCACTTATCTCACGCTTGACTCCACATGGAATGTTGATGATGTGGTATGTCATCAAACCATTTTTTTCCATGTGTTGACCTCTTATAGGTCTAAATGTCGAAACATCCTTGAATCATGTGCCAAATGTTGCAAGCGACATTTTTTGACAAATCTTTAAATGGCCATAACAGGAGCTCCTGAACTCAGATTTACGTTCCAAAAAATGTGTCAAAAATATCTCAACAAGCTCTAAAGTGTGACACCACTGAAACTCTAACTTGAAACCATTATCAAAACCCAATTTCTGATAACACCTCTCGAATGGAGGGATTTTGGTCTCTAAAAGTCCAATATCCCGTGAAACTGCAAACTGGTCTACTGCATCCATGAAAATAGAACCCAATCATGGAAAGAGGTATAAACAATGGAATTAAAATGATTCACAATCAAAATACAAAAATTCCTAATCCAAAGGCATGAGTAAGTGACTCTGCAACTGCCAAAGTGATTACAACATAGCAAAACTGTCTGCCCAAATGTCACATCCTGTAAAGCGGTGAATTGCCAAAAACTTAAACAACTCCCAATGTAACTGCAAGATAATTTTATAATGCTGAAAACATACAATAAATGTTTTGACCATGTTGCAATACAATTCCCTAGTATGGGACTTATATGCTAAGCAAATGCAAACAACCAAAAGTGTATGTTGCCTAACATCTAAACATGCCCATAGGGTCTTCAAAATGCATCTATACATCCATGTGCCAACAATAGATACATTAAAAATAGTAGTCAAATAAGTGTTGTAAGGAATTAACTCAACCTACAACATGCATTCTTATATTATCTCCAATTGATTAAATGAGTTCAAGTCCTCTAGACAACTCATACAGTATAAATAGGAGATTCAAAACTTAGAGTTATCAAAAAGTGAGAATTGAAAAACTTCATATGATAAACCTATCTTGAAGTGTTCCCACCAAATCTAATCTACATCTATCAAAGCTTATTCATTCACTTAGGTGAATTCATAACCATGCTTTGCAAAAATAATGTAGTGATAATCCACTTAACCATTTATTTCTTCCTAGTGAAATTGATTGTCTTAGTGGATTCCTTAGAAATTGCATATTTTTGACTTAACCTCTTTAATGGATTTTCATTTGTAGGTTTTACCTTATCCTAGGTTGTATTATCAACTACATTATGGATTGAGTTAGCTTCATTGACCTTAGTGAGAGGTTTGTAAATCATCTTAGTTCTAACATTACTTGAATGTGAAGATGCATGAAGCTTAAAACATCTATCAATCCTATGTCCACTCACTTTACAATGAGTATAAACATCCTTCTTAGGTGAGGGTCTCCTTTTCCCAATTCCCATCTTATCATGAGAATGGTCTTTCAAACATGGAATGTGCTTAAACAAAGCTTTTCATTTCCAACAAGTCTTAGCACTATGGTTATTCATCCCACAATAAGTGCATGGAAATGATTGCATTATCTTCTGTACATTATATCCAAACTTCTTAAAAGTATCAATTGGATCAGAAGATTTAGTGTAATAATTAGGAGGTGGAATCTCAATACTCTTTTACCTTTACACCTTTGAACTAGTGGCCTAGAGCCTTTGTTATTGGAATCTCATCTTCCTTTAGCCATGGAAGTGACTTCTCCATCATCCACATGCACACTAGTATAACCCAAACCTAAACTAAGAAATCTATGCTCAACCTGAATTAGGTTAGTTATACCTTGGCTATCTCTACCAAGTCCTCCTCCATTATAACCCATTTTAATCAATAATTTAGATCTTATGCCCTTATTGTATCTTTTGAAATCACCAAAAACAATATTACGAGAATCTGAATCTGAAATGGTAGAAGAAGATTAAGATTCCTATGGTGAAAAAATTACACTACACTCAGTCATAGTCTCTGCATCTGAATTTGAAGGCTTTACCTCTTCATACTCACCACATTGCAATCTAATCAAGAGCTCATCCTTAGATTCAAGCTCTGATTTCAAATTTGAAATTTTCTCTTCAAGGGAATAGAGTTTGCATCTTAGAAATGCATTCTCTTCCTAAATCTGGCTATTGATGCTTTCAAGCTCTTCCATCTTGGCTTTATGTGACAACTTGCCCATGGTTTACTACAAACACACTAATTCCATAGCTACACACTGCAATCTAATCAAGTGATATGGATAACCAACAAATTGAAAGAAACTGTCAAAACTCAATAAGAGGCTAACCCAGCTTTCTAATTGCTTTGATACCAACTTGATCCATAAACTACACTGATAAACTCAAACTGAAGTTTTAGGTACAAATACTAAAAAATTATCAAACTTAACTTATTCTCAAAAAACTCAAAATAACTTGCAAAATGTTTGGCAAAAATGTGCTTGGTTGTTGAGTTGGAATGGAATTGTCAAAACACTTGTTTCTTCTATTTACCAATTAAATCGGTTTTTAATAATGTTGTGTTATAATTGTCAAATTTTAGATTAATTTCATGAGTTCATTTACTAATTAAAATCAATCAGCAAACTAAAACAAAATCATGCATCAAAAGGACAATTACCAAAAACATGAAACGTGATACCAGAGTTTGACTCAATAATTGATGCCTACATCTCTGAGTTCTCCAAAGGAGTGGACCATTTCCATTAAGGGCACTTCAAATAAATAGAAACAATAAACAAATTTCTTGCAAGCTGATATCTCTATACTAGAATTCACCTTCACCGTGATTAAAATCAAGGCCGGCACCTTGGAATTCCATGAGTCATCACACCTACAAAGTTGCTTCAAAAGTCCTAAAAATCTCCTCTATGGGCTGAAATATACTCTTCCAATATGCAAATTGGATAAAAAGTGTATTAATACTATGTATTATGGCCTGAAAATGGATAAAAATACATTACATAAGCTTTCCCAAAGCTTTTACAAAGTCTTAGCCTCTTAAAATAAAAACATAGTCCAGAAAGTTATTATTTCAAATAAAAATTAGTGCCTTATATAACACTTCGACCTCTGTAGCTGAAGTTGTCAAGGTCTATCTATTTTGGGTGACAGGTCAAGTGTTCAAAACTAGTCACCCTCCTTTTTAGGTGCTTTGACTAAGTTTGAATTGGCCTCTTCCTTTCTAGTCATGCTTAGACTTATTCTTTATCCCACATGTGTGGGTCGAGTGGTTAAACAAGGCTTAAAAAATCCTTTGAGCACTATTTATTCTATGGGTTTATCCCACATGCTACATTTTGGAGATGGGGAAGGTTTTGAAAGAGTCTTTGGACACCCACTTTTCACATGGCTTCAGCCACCTAAGACTCCTTTGAGTCGGGCAGGCCTACGGATTTGCCAAAAGCCTTTGCTCCCATGTGACTCGCCACCTTGCTTGGTCTCACCACTTATCTCACGCTTGACTCCACATGGCATGTTGATGATGTGCCATGTCATCGAACCATTCTTTACCAAGTTTCAACCTCTGATAGCTCTAAATGTTGAAACATCCTTGAAACACATCCCAAATGTTGTAAGTGACATTTTTTGACAAATCTTCAAATGGCCATAATAGGAGCTCCCGAACTCAGATTTACATTCTGAAAAATTGCATCAAAAATCTCTCAACGAGCTTTAAAGTATGTTACCACTGAAAATTTTACTTGAAACCATTATCAGAACCCAATTTTTGATTAATAAACCAATCCCATATTATTTTCTCCAAGATGACACTCAAGATTGCCATGACCCTCTTATGTCTTCAATAGGCCTAGGATACTATTTCAATCAATGAAGTTGATATGTAATGATATATTGTCAAGTAAAACTCAATAAACATTATCACCACTTATTTCATTCCCTCTTCATTTATCTTGTACTCTTATAACTTAGACCTCACGTACACCTTACCATTTTATACCTACTTTCTTTACACTTGTTTGTAGGTGTTTCTTCCACATGACATGGCTATTATAGTGATATATTTTATTAATATAGAACTTAAAACTTCTCAACCAATAATAAAATGTCCCACACAAATTATTAGGCTTCTTAGACTCATCTCCACTTATAAATTCTACCTAGTTCATCTCAATCTTACAAGTAAACCTATAGGTGACTCTTCTAGTCTTAACACCTCCTTCATCCAACTCATGACTGAGATTGCTTATTTGGATGATCTAATGGAAGGAAATTTGATGTGAAATTATCTCATTTATTTTAATTTCAATAAGAAAACATGCAATAATATCCAAAAATTTTGAAATTGAAGTGTATAACTACAAACCATTGTCAAACATGTCACTATACGAATCTTTTTAAGTCATACCTATGTTCTTCAATAAACTTAGATAGATTATTATCATTTAATTTGGATTAATCACTAGTATGGATATTTAAATGTGTTTTAGGATGTGATCATTAGTGTGGCTATTTGAATGATGTATTGAGAGATTATTCATTAGTGACAGGTTTGTAATTCTTCATTCACCTAAGAAGCTTGTTCAAGGATATGAAGACCAAAGACCTTATTGATATATTTTCTACCAATTGATTAGGTTTATATGAGGATTAAGGGGCTGACATAATTTTTTAAAGATTTTCTTGAGATATGGAAACATGTATAACCCGAACAAAGCCTATATGTAGTTTCTCATCTAGGTCTGTAACTTAATTAAATGGATTTTTTACTATTTCTGATGTTGGCATGTGACAATTAGATAATTTAATATGGTTTGAGAGAGATAATAGAGTCTTTAAGTTATCTCCTAAAATAATTCGTTAAAAATTCCTTTAAAACATTAAAAATTGAACCTTTTATATTTGAAGTCACCTTTTTGCAAATTAATTCCTTAGCGATTATTAATAAAGATAAGGGGATTGATTAGACAACTATTGCCAAGAATTGTAAGGGAATTAGGGTCCCTTTATTTTCCCAAGAGTTTTGGATCCAACTCTCTCTCTCTACTCAAGGAACCAATGCAAAAATGTTGACCATTCTACGGATGCCAAGAACATGATGGAGAAATGGAGAAAGTTTTCTTCCTTTTCAGACCTATCACTTCTTCTCAAGCATATATTTAATTATTATTAGACTCAAGATATGATCTTCATTAGAAACCCTTTGTAATGAGGCCTTAATAGGCCCTTCTCTTTCATGAAAATTTCATATCTTGCCTTCCAACCCTGATGAAGCCAAGAACTAGGTGGCTATGGAACTTCTCCCGACCTATACAGTGATGAAATGATGTACAAGATTATTTCTTATCCATTTCCCTTTAAAATTTCATCACTTTGTCTTTTTTGGACATTAGAAATGAATAATGGATAGTTAAAAAAGTGTCCAAACATTAGAAAATTAGTTCTGAAACATTTTGGACAAGATTTACGGTCTAGGTACATGTTTCATGACATTCAATAATGAAAAATGACGTGGAATAACCCTATATAATGACATTAGACTTTCATATTTTATATTTGAAAATGATTCTCACTATAACCTTAGAATGTGCTATAAGAATAAATCAAAATAATACCTTAATCTTTCAAAAATACTTTAACTTCTGCAAAAAGGCTTAAAAATGCATTATTTCCATCTTCTTCAATCAACTCTTTGGTATATTATCTCATCTTGGAGAACTTTTCCTCCTAGGTCATCATTCTTCTTCTTTTACCATGTTCAATATTCGACTTTATTTCACACTTAAACCTTAAAATTGTAAAAATTACCTTAATCCATTCTAAACTACATTAGAGAGTCTTATTTCATAGACTGCATTGAATGACTTAACAACTAGATTAGGTGATTTGATTAAACTTACAACTAGACCACCCTAAAAAACTCTACAAGATACCAAGAATGACATAGTGCCTACTACCATGACAACAACATGACCATTATAAAACTTCTATGATAGCTATCAATAAAGTTAAGATCATTATGACCAATTTTTTGAATGTTACTCACATATGGTAGCTAATTTTGGCTAACAGGTTCTACCAAAAATAGGCATCCTTGCATTTTATTGGAGTTTCAGTTATGCATGCATGTTTGTGTTTATTTCCATTCATGCAAAAATTAGGAAAAATCAAAACATTCTATAATAGGGAAAAGGCTAAAAATAATGGCCTGCTATTTAGGAAAGGTGAAACTTTTGAGTCCATGTAAGATATAATTGGGAATATTTCATTTAATATAATTTTTAATTATCATAAAAAAAATTGAGGAATGTGTAAAATATATGAATTCCATTATTCTAATATATCCATTATGTATGCATTTTCTTTAAAAAAAATAGATTTATCTTGACATTATTATACATCACAAAATTTCACATGCTAGAAAGTTTCCAATGAATATTATCATTCAAGGTACTACTAGTAAAATAAAATAATTCCTTATCAATTAATATATTAATATTGAATTTACATATAACTCGCAATAATATACCATTATTATTGATTGAACTAACAATTATTGTGTGATTTAATATTATTTTTTTAATATTCCATTCCTCAATTCACATACATATAAAAGAAATGAAACTATTATAAAAGAAGTAATTTCTAGTTTTACAATAATCTTTGAAATAAATTCAATACATTATAATCGATCAAATGAGTCTCATATGATTAATGTTATTGATAAATATTGATCAACATATATAAATTTTTTTTACATTACACAAAAAACAGATCCATAGAATATATTATTCTAATTGATGACTTGGCTCATCTTCCCTCATACATAATATACCAATATAAGAGAGAATAAAAAATGGTTCAAAACATTAGTAAATATTAAAAATTATTATTTATATTATGAATAATGTTTCATAAAAAATATTTAGATCCATGCTAGGCAAATTTTAAAAATGAACTATTAACTGTGCAAAATTTTGAGATTGAAGATTAAAATTTATTACTCCTGAAGGGTACCTAAAGCTTTCACTTTTGTCTAACTTCTTATTAATTTATCCCTTTTACACTAATTAAAATCTATTATTTTTTTGGTATTGTAAAAATTGAAATTTTTAAATAGTTGAGATGCACATTAGTTAAAAAATATATGAAAGAATATATTTATCTATATTTTCATTGGATAGAATCACATACATATTATTATAGGGCAGAGTGATGATGTAATGAATGGTACTAGTCTAATAGGTACCACTATTAACAAGTCCAAACCACTAGAATTTTGGCCTATTAACATAAATATTTCTAAATATTTTTTGACCTTGAATTAATTAAAACATATTAAATATTTAAAATATCTATATCTCTATTACTAGGTGGATTAGAATTCATAAATGAAATTACTTTTAATCTTATCTTCTTGGTCTTCGATTAAGCATAAGGTCGAGAGACTTATATCTATGGATTTTACAATAGAGAAACATGCAATACTAAAGCTGAGAAGCTACCGATACTAGAGTATTGAACTTCTGGAATGAATATTCAAGGCTAGTGACCATCTCAACATTGATATTCCTAGGACTAGTTTAAGCCACCATACCATCTATTTTTTTGATGATCTTATATTTATAAATAGCATACTCTTCTTTTCCCTTTTCGTTTCTACAATTGGTCCTATTTTAATTATTGATTCAGATGCTCCTACTGAGAGGATAAGACTTGTTTCATTAATAAAGAATATTTCATAGTGAGAAAAATAAGTACAAAATTTTACAAGCTTAGAAAAACTCCTGATAAAGATTGTACCATGTCAAATCTATGACAATTCTAAAAGAATATTATAATTCTTGTTCATGGAGTTAAAGTTTGGGAAATAACCAAATCATACTTGACATTATCTGTGTCAAATGCCTTAATTTTCAAATACCAACTATCATTAGAAAATATTAGCATTCAAAGATAAAACAAATTGTAATGCATTTTCTAGAAAAAGACCAGTATTTCTTCCTTTTTAATTTGAAACTAAACAATAGAACCAAAATAACAATGAGAGAATTTTAAGTAAATAAAGGCATATGTTTATGAAAAGTAAATTTACTTGGCATACATTTTGGATTGATTGATTTATGTTAATAAGTAATACCAAAGTTTGCCTTTTGACTATAACTCCTATATTTTTCTTAATGAAATTTTGATTTATAAGAATTTTACAAGATTATTGTAATTCCTAGACATGGAGTTATTTGACACCTCCAATCAAACATACATCTAGGAATGTTTATTTAGAAAGTAATTAGATGTCTTTACATCTTGTCAAAGAGATTAAAAACTTGCTTCCTCAAAGCTGAACCGACTAGCCAAGAAAATCTTCCACATCTTTGACATTGCGCCAACCATGCACTTGAGATTCAACTAGAATGGAGTCTTCACAAAGAAGGTTGCATAGTGGGCGACTAAAAATAATTTGTGTCTATTTTATCATAACAAAAGTCCAAGGATTGTCTATTGAGGAGTTCAAACAATTAACTAGACCAACTTTTGTCTTTGAAGGACATGATCCTCACTCACCAACATCAATGGAGGACAAAAATCTCCCCTACCATCTCCAAGATAAATGAAACATTTTTTAGAATCTTGAGTGAAGATTTTTCTATGCCATATACTATTGTTCCTTCTATTAAATGTAAAAGTAAAAATAGATATTTCACAAACATCTCAAGTGGTATGCACAAAGAAGTAGATCAAACTAGGTTGTTGAGATCCTTTTACTTGTGGTGAGAGTAGGGGAAGAGTCTGGTCCATTTTATAGATCCAGACTATGCCACACCATAATGTAAAATAATATAAGGGTATGGTATGCCTATTGATAAGATAGAAATAGATTAAAAACCTTGATTAAGGAAGATATTTTTCCATGTTTTTTAATTAAACATGGGAGCCTAGAAACAAATAAAACATGGAAGACAATTGAGTGTGTTGGGAAATCAAGAATGTTGTCTAATCTATGTTATTAGATAGTATCCTATAATTTCTCATCCTATTTTGATGCGACACATTAAAAAAAGGTGTGTAGTGCAATGATTTTTGACCTTACACATATTAGTAGGGTAAAGTTAGCAGCCATGTGGTACAAAAGAGTATGAATGAAAAGGGAATATCCTTAATCTCCCATCTTCATCCATTCTTGTTGGATTCATGTTAATCTCATTTAATAATAGAGCAATCCATAATGTTCAAAAATAGTTTTGATGAAAAATAAATTGTCATCACTTTCAATCCATAAATCACATCTACATAGACAAAAAAGTTGTAGTCTTCCATTAAAATAAATGCCAAATAAAAAATATAACTTATGACATTCCTTTTCTAAATTTGTAAAGAAGTGATGATGCAAAAATGAATAAATTAATAATGATTACAACAAAATTAGACAAAAAGCACTACAACTAGACCTGTCAATCATTACGTACTGAAAGTCTTTTTCCAAATCATCTAGTTTGTAAAGAAGAATTTTAATAGAAACATACTTCTTTTAAAACATGTTTATTTTTGGATCACATTGATTTCACATTAAATTCATATACAAACATGTTCTATTCTAGGTGAAAATAAAAACTCCACTTGAAAGGTTACAATGAATTAATGGACATAGTATTTGATTTGCATAAATAGCTAAGCATATTCTCATGCAACAACTTGCTTGTAATTCTATACATGAAACTGGAAATGCTCCAATCTGATGAATATTAAATTATTTTATTCAAATGTTTGTTGATTTTTAAATATCAAACACTTCAATATATAAATCTAAATAGAGTGGGCATGAGTTTCCCATTAACAGTACACATAACAAAAACTAAATCAACTAAAACTACATATTATGTCCATGACAAAGACCTTAAAATCCTATTCCGAAAAACCTAAAGCCAAAAAAAAAAATTATAATGCTAATGCTAATAATACTAATGGTAATTTAGTATTTATCCAAATAAAAAAAAACTAAATGAGAAATAAATGGCTTAGCATGAGCAAAAATGAGCATTTTATGTTCAAAATTCCAACCATCTGAATCATTAGCTTTATGTAAAGTGTTTTAACTTAATCTTTACAATCAATGATTAGATAGTAATTTACGTAATCTTAAAAACCAAAATCATAAGACTTTTAGAAAATGCTCTATATTTTTATTAAAATTGAAGGCTAAGAAGATATTGATGTATGAAAATGCAAAACTAGCAAATATTTTCAGCTCAAACATGTGAAGTTTTATTTGAGGAAGAAATGCTACTCATATGCAACAATGACAATTTTAAGTTCAAATCCCATAAACATTTTGTAAAATTATAAGTATTTCTAAATTTTATATCAAAATTTAATAATTGAAGAAAAATTGCCATAATTCTAGATATTTACAACACAAACATTGTGGAATATGCTCCATCTCTGTCTCTAAAATGAGGATTGCATAAACTATTGTGAATTGAAAATGCAACACTTATAATAATTTTGAATAAAAAAACTGAGATAGGAATCTTGACTGAGGAAAACAATGGTTGTCTATTTTCAATAATTAGGATTTAATTTTCAAATCACAAGCCTTTTGGAAAAATCTCCATATTTGTATTGAAATTGAAATGAGAAAACACCAATGCCTATGTCTAGAATTTATATTAAAATTTATCATACCTAAATCATTAGAATTTTGTTAAATAATCTAAATTATTTTACATATTTTATGGGTTAATATATTACATCCAAATTTATTATTAAAAAACTAAATTACCACTAAAACAAAAACTTATAATAGTAATTACTATATGACCTTCTTTGATATCATACAATATAGGTAATAATAACACTTAACTATATAATAATTTAATAAAAAATATCTTCTCTTTTAAATTACTTCATAAATATATGTTTTATGTGTATATATGGTCATGTATAATAGACACACTAAAATAATTTCCTAAAAATTTAAACCCGATTGAGCAAACATGCAAGAACCATCTAAATCATCAATATAGTCTTTCATGTGTTTCAACTTATAAAATCTCTTGGGAAGTGACTATTAGTTGAATTTTAACTTTCTACCCTTGTTGAAATGTTTATTATTTTGCTTATTTTCTTAAATTCTCTTGTTTTGAATATACTTTTTATCATAAAATAATTTTTCTTGATCTTTTATGTTAAAAGAAACAAATTTAATGGAAATGCCCATTTCCATTTCATTTTATGATCACTACTAAAGTTTGATATACCCCACGCTAGTACTATTTTTAAGAATTCATGAGGATTGTCTTTAAAAAAGAAAATTGTATCCCTTATTTTCAAATAAACTATATATCAAATTGATTTGTTTTTAAATAATTTCCCATCCGATCTTTTGTAGAATATAGTTGGAATAAATTCCTTGGCTAATTTTTGTGGCTGTTCAATGCCACACTCCTAAAAAAAATTAGTATGTAAAGTACAATGAATATAGTGAAAACTATCATAGTCAATTAAAAGTTCAACATTTTACCTAGAACAAGTGGTACATTTGTGATTTATTTTAACATAAAAATGTTTTACCATCTCAAAGTATCTTTGACCAATAGAAATTTGTGGATGTTTTTCCAAAAAATTAGAGTACAATTACGTTTGAGTCATATCTAATAAATGCTTTTGATGCAGTTCATGGCTATGATAACCAACTCTTCTTTTCACAACATCTCTTGCATTGGGCAAAACTCTTGTATTGTCTTTCCAAAATTAAGCAACTAACTCTTTTAGAGTATCAGCTATAACCTTATCTTTTCATGGAAATATACCAGAGAATGCCTAGATCTCATTAGTATTAGATTTATTAAGTCTTTCATGTCTTGTGATTCCTTTCATTAATGTTTTTTTAATTTATATCAAGTGTTTGTCTTATTTTTGAAATCAATCATTTTTTCATTTTTTCAGCACTTACTGCACAAGTTGTCATTATATGTCAAGCAACATTAACAGCTTTATTACGTGATACTTAGCCTATAATATGATATGTATCATGTATATTTTCAATAATTTCATCATTTTCATCATTTATATTAGATTTTATTAGTCCCAATGTGTTTATTATAGGTCTTAATCAATTTTATCAATGAAATAATAATTGACATCTTTGACTATCATACTCCAAATTATGAAAGAAAGAATCCAAAATTTAATGAGCTAATCTTCTTGAAAGATGATCAGATATTTTTTGATGCATTGGATTTAAAATATTTTCATCAAATTTAATTAAGTACTTACCTTTTATATGCACAATTCTTGGAGTTTTTGGTAATGGTGGAATTTGTTGAGAGGGTGTTTCAAAAACATTATTGCTTTTATTGTTTACAAGTGGAATGACATTAAATTATTCATTGTTAATTTATTAATTATATGTTTTCATTATGATTTTATATGATTATTTTCAACATTATTTGTTTCAATCAAATTTTCTTCATTTATTTGGGGTGAAGCATCATACATGGACTCATCATCAATAAAATCAAAAACATGGAAATTTGAATATGAACTTCCAACATTAACTAATTCATTATTTTCAATTTCATTATTATTCATTTAATTATGGTTAATTTAATTATTATTAATTTCATTATGGTCAATTTAAACATTATTCAATTGATTATAGTTAATTTTATCATTGTTTAATTCATTATCATCAATTGGCTCATTATTTATGGTATTCATTTCATCAAGATTAGGGTTGGTACCTTATTTACCACAAACTTTTCACATTGGTATCTTGTGTTTATCTTAGAAATATTCTAATTCCTATGGTGTTTTTTTCTTCAACAACTTCCTTTTTTTCTTTGAATATGATCCATAACCCATAAGAAGGGACAATTGATAACTTTTCAAAGGTATGCAGATCTTATAAAAGTACACATAGAGAATGTTTATATAGATAGGTGTCTCAATTTGGGTTAAAACTATTTGTTGATAAGTGATCTTATCACTAAAATAATAATAACATGATCGTGTTATATAACACTATCACATTATTTAGTGTTATCACATTATTAAATATTTTGATCACGTTATGTTTTCTACAAGATCACACCACATCCAACCTATCGAGAAGTTGATATCTATAATAACATGATCCTATTATTTTTGATATAATCTATGGGGTTGGAAACTAGCAATGAGGACCAAGTATTTCCTATGTTAGTAATAACGTGATTGTATTATTAAATAATGTGATTACATTATTCTTAATGTAAATAAGGGATTATGGATTGGGGATTACGGAAAATTAGTGGATAAGGTTTATGGATTAGGGAATAGGGATTACAATTTATGTTCTAGGAATTAGGAATTGCAATTAAGGTCCAATGTGAAGGTGCATAGCTACTGGGGCCTTTCCCCTAAAATTCCTTGGCTTTATACATAGTCATGATGCTCTCTACATTAAAGCCCATGATTTTGAATTGACATTGAGATGGAATGGAAATGGTTACCCATAAATTCAAATGATGTATGCTTGTAATAAAATAGTAGGTAGCATAATTTTATGACATATGTGGCACAATAATGTTTTTGAGAAACTTCTCTAAACTACATTAAATGCCATATCACTTTTAGTTTCATTATGTTAACTGGCTAGCCAATATGTTTCCCAAAGTGCATTAAATGTCATGGTATTAATTCTTAAGTCAGTTTTATCTTCTCCTAATACTTGGGAAAAAAGGATTTGAGCATGTCAAATCCATAAAAAATAATAATAAGTTGTTAATAATAAAATACATTTTTGGGTTGCCATTATACCTTGGATACAATCAGGCAGATTAAGTGAATTAGTCAAATTAGGTAATCATTCCTATGATTTAGACCAAATTAATTCTTAGTCTATAAATGATGTTAATTTGGGCTAAAATAATTGTTTTAAGGTTTATAGAGATTATATTTGTGGTTTGGAGTTTAGGTATTAATAACTGTAAGGATTAGGGCTTAGGGCATAGTTTTTAGGGTATATTTATACAATCGTGTAGGCAAATGGGGAAAATTTCAAAGCCTTGAACTTATATCTATGATTACATAATGTGATTTTGGGATCAATTATCCCTCACATCATCATAGATTGAGCCTACAAATTCAATTGTGGTAATGAGTGATGAAATTTTAACCAATCTCATCCTTATGCATATATATATATATATATATATATATATATATATATATATATATACATATACATAGTTGATTCATGTATATATAGTTGATTCATATATATATATATATATATATATATATATATATATATATATATATATATATATATGTATATATGCATGCATACATACATACATATACATACCAATTAAACTGGTTTTTAATAATGTTGTGTTATAATTGTCAAATTTTAGATCAATTTCATGAGTTCATTTACTAATTAAAATCAATTAGCAAACTGAAACAAAATCATGCATCAAAAGGACAATTACCAAAAACATGAAATGTGATAACGGAGTTTGACTCAATAATTGATGCCTACATCTCTGAGTTCTCCAAAGGAGTGGACCATTTCCATTAAGCGCACTTGAAACACCTAGAAATAATAAACAAATTTCTTGCAAGCTGATATCTCTATGCTAGAATTCACCTTCACCGTGATTGAAATCAAAGCCGAAACCTTGGAATTCCATGAGTCTTCACACCTACAAAGTTGCTTCAAAAGTCCTAAAAATCTCCTCTATGGGCTGAAATATACTCTTCCAATATGCAAATTGGATAAAAAGAATATTAATACTATGTATTATGGCTGGAAAATGGATAAAAATACATTACATAAGCTTTCCCAAAGCTTTTACAAAGTCTTAGCCTCCTAAAATAAAAACATAGTCCATAAGGTTATTATTTCAAATAGAAATTAGTGCCTTATATAACACTTCAACCTCTGTTGCTGAACTGGTCAAGGTCTATCCATTTTGGGCGATAGGTCAAGTGTTCAAAACTAGTCACCCTCCTTTTTAGGTGCTTTGACTGAGTTTGAATTGGCCTCCTCCTTTCAAGGCATGCTTAGACTTATTATTTATCCCACATGTGTGGGTTGAGTGGTTAAACAAGGCTTAAAATAGCCTTTGAGCACTATTTATTTTGTGGGTTTATCCCACATGCTACACTCTGGAGATGGGGAAGGTTTTGAAAGAGTCTTTGGATACCCACTTTTCACATGGCTTCAGCCACCGAAGACTCCTTTGACTTGGGCAGGCCTACGGATTTGCCAAAAGCCTTGGCTCCCATGTGACTCACCACCTTGCTTGGTCTCACCACTTATCTCATGCTTGACTCCACGTGGCATGTTGATGATGTGCCATGTCATCAAACCACTTTTTACCAAGTGTCAGCCTCTAATAGGTATAAATGTTGAAACATCCTTGAATCACTTGCCAAATGTCGTAAGTGACATTTTTTGACAAATCTTCAAATGACCATAATAGGAGCTCCCGAACTCAGATTTACGTTCTAAAAAAATGCATCAAAAAGCTCTCAACGAGCTCTAAAGTGTGCTACCACTAAAACTTTTACTTGAAACCATTATCAGAAAGCAATTTTTAATTAATAAACCAATCCCATATTATTTTCTCCAAGATGACACTCAAGATTGCCATGACCCTCTTAGGTCTTCAATAGGCCTAGGATACTATTTCAATCAATGAAGTTGATATGTCATGATATATTGTCAAGTAAAACTCTTTAAAAATTATCACCACTTATTTCATTCCCTCTTCATTCATCTTGTACTCTCATAACTTAGACCTCATGTACACCTTACCATTTTATACCTACTTTCTTTACACTTGTTTGTAGGTGTTTCTTCCACATGACTTGGCTATTATAGTGATATATTTTATTAATATAGAACTTAAAACTTATAAACCAATAATAAAATGTCCCACACAAATTATTAGGATTCTTAGACTCATCTCCACTTATAAATTCTACCTAGTTCATCTCAATCTTACAAGTAAACCTATAGGTGACTCTTCTAGTCTTAACACCTCCTTCTTCCAACTCATGACTGAGATTACTTATTTGGATGATCTAATGGAAGGAAATTTGATGTGAAATTATCTCATTGATTTTAATTTCAATAAGAAAACATGCAATAATACCAAAAATTTTGAAATTGAAGTGTATAACTACAAACCGTTGTCAAACATCTCACTATACGAATATTTTTAAGTCATACCTATGTTCTTCAATAAACATAGATAGATTATTATCATTTGATTTGGATTAATCATTAATATGGATATTTAAAGTTTTTTTAGGATGTGATCATTAGTGTGGCTATTTGAATGATGTATTAAGATATTATTCATTAGTGATAGGTTTGTAATTCTTCATGCACCTAAGAAGCTTGTTCAAGGATATGAAGACCAAAGACCTTATTGATATATTTTCTACCAATTGATTAGGTTTATATGAGTATTAAGGGGTTGACATAAGTTTTTTAAGATTGTCTTGAGATATGGAAACATGTATAACGCGAACAAAGCCTATATGTAGTTTCTCATCTAGGTCTGTAACTCAATTAAATGGATTTTTTACTATTTCTGATGTTGGCATGTGACAATAAGATAATTTAATATGGTTTGAGAGAGATAATAGAGTCTTAAATTATCTTCTAAAATAATTCATTAAAAATTCCTTTAAAACATTAAAAATTGAACCTCCTGTATTTGAAGTCACCTTTTTGCAAATTAATTCCTTAGCGATTATTAATAAAGCTAAGGGGATTGATTAGACAACTATTTCCAAGAATTGTAAGCGAATTAGGGTCCCTTTATTTTCCCAAGAGTTTTGGATCCAACTCTCTCTCTCTACTCAAGTATCCAATGCAAAAATGTTGACCATTCTAGGGATGCCAAGAACATGATGGAGAAATGGAGAAAGTTTTCTTCCTTTTCAGACCTATCACTTCTTCTCAAGCATATATCTAATTCTTATTAGACTCAAGATATGATCTTCATTGTAAACCCTTTGTAATGAGGCCTTAATAGGCCCTTTTATTTCATGAAAATTTCATATCTTGCCTTCCAACCCTGATGAAGCCAAGAACTAGGTGGCTATGGAACTTCTCCTGACCTATACAGTGATGAAATTATGTACAAGATAATTTCTTATCCATTTCCCTCTAAAATTTCATCACTTTAAATTTTTTGGACATTAGAAATGAATAATGGATAGTTAAAAAAGTGTCCAAACATTAGAAAATTAGTTCTGAAACATTTTAGGCAAGATTTACAGTCTAGGTACATGTTTCATGACATTCAATAATGAAAAATAACATGGAATAACCCTATATAATGACATTAGACTTTCATATTTGATATTTGAAAATGAGTCTCACTATAACCTTAGAATGTGCTATAATAATAAATCAAAATAATACCTTAATCTTTCAAAAATACTTTAACTTCTCCAAAAAGGCTTTAAAATGCATTATTTCCATCTTCTTCAATCAACTCTTTGGTATATTATCTCATCTTGGAGAACTTTTCCTCCTAGGTCATCATTCTTCTTTTTTTACCATGTTCAATATTGGACTTGATTTCACACTTAAACCTTAAAATTGTAAAAATTACCTTAATCCATTCTAACCTACATTAGAGAGTCTTATTTCATAGACTGCATTGAATGACTTAACAACTAGATTAAGTGATTTGATTCAACTTACAACTAGACCACCCTAAAAAACTCTACAAGCTACCAAGAATGACATAATGCCTACTACCATGACAACAACATGACCATTAGAAAACATATATGATAGCTATCAACAAAGTTAAGATCATTATGACCAATTTTTTTAATGTTACTCACATATGGTAGCTAATTTTGGCTAACAGGTTCTACCAAAAATAGGCATCCTTGCATTTTATTGGAGTTTCACTTATGCATGCATGTTTGTGTTTATTTCCATGCATGCAAAAATTAGGAAAAATCAAAACATTCTATAATATTGAAAAGGCTAAAAATAATTGCCTGCTATTTAGGAAAGGTGAAACTTTTGAGTCCATGTAAGATATAATTGGGAATATTTCATTTAATTTAATTTTTAATTATCATAAAAAAATTGAGGAATGTGTAAAATTTATGAATTCCATTATTCTAATATATCCATTATGTATGCATTTTCTTTTAAAAAAAAAGATTTATCTTGACATTATTATACATCACAAAATTTCACATGCTAGAAACTTTCCATTGAATATTATCATTCAAGGTACTGCTAGTAAAATAAAATAATTCCTTATCAATTAATATATTAATACTGAATTTACATATAACTCACATTAATATACCATTATTATTGCTTGAACTAACAATTATTGTGTCATTCAATATTAGTTCTTTAATATTCCATTCCTCAATTCACATACATATAAAAGATATGAAACTATTAGAAAAGAAATAATTTCTAGTTTTACAATAATCTTTGAAATTAATTCAATACATTCTAATCGATCAAATGAGTCTCATATGATTAATTTTATTGATAAATATTGATCAACATATATAAATTTTTTTTACATTACACAAAAAAAAGATCCATAGAATATATTATTCTAATTGATGATTTGGGTCGTCTTCCCTCATACATAATATACCAATAT
Organism: Torreya grandis; assembly: GCA_037957365.1. Lineage (NCBI taxonomy): Eukaryota > Viridiplantae > Streptophyta > Pinopsida > Cupressales > Taxaceae > Torreya > Torreya grandis. The sequence goes on from JARHVA010006086.1 coordinate 987,881, forward strand.
AAGAGAGAATAAAAAATGGTTCAAAACATTAGTAAATATTCAACATTATTATTTATATCATGAATAATGTTTCATAAAAAAGAATTAGATCCATGCTAGGCAAATTTTAAAACTGAACTATTAACTGTCCAAAATTTTGAAATTGAAGATTAAAATTTATTACTCCTGAAGGGTACCTAAAGATTTCACTTTTGTTTAACTTCTTATTAATTTATCCCTTTTCCACTAATTAAAATCTATTATTTTTTTGGTTTTGTTAAAATTGAAATTTTTAAATAGTTGAGATGCACATTAGTTAAAAAATATATGAAAGAATATATTTATCTATATTTTCATTGAATAGAATCACATACATATTATTATAGGGCAGAGTGATGATGTAATGAATGGTACTAGTCTCATAGGTACCACTATTAACAAGTCCAAACCACTAGAATTCTGGCCTATTAACATTAATATTTCAGAATATTTTTTGACCTTGAATTAATTAAAACATATTATATATTTAAAATATCTATATCTATGTTACTAGGTGGATTATAATTCATAAATGAAATTACTTTTAATCTTATCTTCTTGGTCTTCGATTAAGCATAAGGTTGAGAGACTTATATCTATGGATTTTAAAATAGAGAAGCATGCGATACTAAAGCTGAGAAGCTACCGATACTAGAGTATTGCACTGCTGGAGTGAATATTCAAGGCTAGTGACCATCTCAACATTGATATTCCTAGGACTAGTTTAAGCCACCATACCATCTATTTTTTTGATGATCTTATATTTATAAATAGCATAATATTCTTTTCCCTTGTTGTTTCTCCAATTGGTCCTATTTTCATTATTGATTGAGATGCTCCTACTGAGAGGATAAGTCTTTTTTCATTAATAAAGAATATTTCATAGTGAGAAAAATAAGTACAAAATTTTACAAGCTTAGAAAAACACCTGATAAAGATTGTACCATGTCAAATCTATGACAATTCTAAAAGAATATTATAATTCTTGTTCATGGAGTTAAAGTTTGGGAAATAACCAAATCATACTTGACATTATTTGTGTCAAATGCCTTAATTTTCAAATACCAACTATCATTAGAAAATATTAGCATTCAAAGATAAAACAAATTGTAATGCATTTTCTAGAAAAAGACCAGTATTTCTTCCTTTTTAATTTGAAACTAAATAATAGAACCAAAATAACAATGAGAGAATTTTAAGTAAATAAAGGCATATGTTTATGAAAAGTAAATTTACTTGGCATACATTTTGGATTAATTGATTTATGTTAATAAATAATACCAAAGTTTGCTTTTTGACTATAACTCCTATATTTTTCTTAATGAAATTTTGATTTATAAGAATTTTACAAGATTATTGTAATTCTTAGACATGGAGTTATTTGACACCTCCAATCAAACATACATCCAGGAGTGTTTATTTAAAAGTTAATTAGATGTCTTTACATCTTGTCAAAGAGATTAAAAACTTGCTTCCTCAAAGTTGAAGCGACTAGCCAAGAAAATCTTCCACATCTTTGACATTGCTCCAACCATGCACTTGAGATTCAACTAGAATGGATTCTTCACGAAGAAGGTTGCATAGTGGGCGACAAAAAATAATTTGTCTATTTTATCATAACAAAAGTCCAAGGATTGTCTATTGAGGAGTTCAAACAGTTAACTAGACCAACCCTTGTCTTTGAAGGACATGATCCTCACTCACCAACATCAATGGAGGACAAAAATCTCCCCTACCATCTCCAAGATAATTGAAACATTTTTTAGACTCTTGAGGGAAGATTTTTCTATGCCATATACTATTGTTCCTTCTATTAAATGTAAAAGTAAAAATAGATATTTCACAAACATCTCAAGTGGTATGCACAAAGAAGTAGATCAAACTAGGTTGTTGAGATCCTTTTACTTGTGGTGAGAGTAGGGGAAGAGTCTGGTCCATTTTATAGATCCATACAATACCAACCATAATGTAAAATAATATAAGGGTATGGTATGCCTATTGATAAGATAGAAATATATTAAAAACCTTGATTAAGGAAGATATTTTTCCATGTTTTTTAATTAAACATGGGAGCCTATAAACAAATAAAACATGGAAGACAATTGAGTGTGTTGGGAAATCAAGAATGTTGTCTAATCTATGTTATTATATAGTATCCTATAATTTCTCATCATATTTTGATGTGACACATTAAAAAAAGGTGTGTAGTGCAATGATTTTTGACCTTACACATATTAGTAGGGTAAAGTTAGCAGCCATGTGGTACAAAAGAGTATGAATGAAAAGGGAATATTCTTAATCTCCCATCTTCATCAATTCTTGTTGGATTCATGTTAATCTCATTGAATAATAGAGCAATCCATAATGTTCAAAAATAGTTTTGATGAAAAATAAGTTGTCATCACTTGCAATCCATAGATCACATCTACATAGACAAAAAAGTTGTAGTCTTCCATTAAAATAAATGCCAAATAAAAAATATAACTTATGACATTCCTTTTCTAAATTTATAAAAATGTGATCATGCAAAAATGAATAAATGAAGAATGATTGCAATAAAATTAGACAAAAGGCACTACAACTAGACCTATCAATCATTACCTACTGAAAGTCATTTTCCAAATCATCTAGTTTATAAAAAAGAATTTTAATAGAAACATACTTTTTTTAAAAGATTAAAAGAAAGTGTTAAACTTAATTTTTCTTATGAATATCCAAAAAAAATTCATGAAATTTCTATATAAAAGTAATCTAATGGCAATAATAATATTTTTTTAGAAATCTAATCGAAGAGGGCCTTGACTACCCTAGGGAATAAAATACAATATATACATTGATCAGTGGCCATACACAACTAAATATGTGGATTAGGGTATAAATTTAAAGGTATAAGGTATGATTCATAGCGATGCAAAATAAACTATGCATTTTCTAATAGGATTTTTGAAGTCTTATAAACCAAATTGCTTTGAAGGACATTAAAAATATTCATCAATAATAATTATCAATATAGAGCCATATATGGCCAAATAGATAATTTATCCACCATCAGTCCCTAATAAAGTCATTTTCATGAATGTCCTTTCTAACTACCCAAATCTGGTACATTTGAGTTGATACCCAAGTGGCTAGGTCATTATTTTGTACTAGATATTGAGATGTGAGACTATTGGAAGTTTACTTTTATTAGGGATAAGGTAGCTCCTCTTGTAATTGTTTGTAATACTTGACTCATTAGGATTGCCTACATTTGCATCTGATTACATGTGGGGATACCCTCCTAAATACTTTCTCTGCTACCTTTGAACTTAGGAAAATACAATATATAACTTTAAACATCTTGGTTTCTAACAATTAAAGATTGAAAAAAACCCTGATACATTTTGCTGTATGGTACCATTATTTCTAGTCTTACAAAAAACATAGATTGTCAGCTATAAATATTATAGTTGCATCTTCATGGGTTAGGTACAATAATTAAAAAAGGAGAAATAAAACATTCAGTGCAAAAAGTGAACCTTGTGTTATAAAACATGTTTTTAATAAGTAGATAAAAGGATTGAAAAAACCTTGATATATTTTGTTGTGTGGTAGAATTATTTCCAATCTTGCCACAACCCTAGACTGTTAGCTTTGAATCTTATAGCTATGGCTTATGGGTTAGATGCAATAATAAAAAAGGAGAAATAAATCATTCAGTGTAAAAATTAAATCCTGTGTTATGAAACATGTTTTTAATAAGCAGATGAAGTTATAGATATGGCATCGAGACCTCAAATTCAAGAGATTCAAGAAATAGTGGTAGTTTTAAGGAATTTCCATTTCATATTTTTTTCTTGCTATTCTTCCTAGAATTTAAAAGAAAAAATCAATCCATCCAGTATGTTGATACCTATGAAATAATTAGAAGTACTAAACAAATCCTCTATTATTCCACCTAAAGGGCTTTGTGACCTCCATAGCTCTTTAATCGACTATATTATTCTTGTTCTTCTCCAATGCATTTTAGCATCCACTTAAGATTTTGTTTCACATAAATGACTAGATGGCATGTACTTGGGACAACAATGATAAATGTGATAACACATGGACTCTCATGTCATTCCCCAATACAATAGTGAGAATGACATAATTACCATCAATATTTTATAGTTAACTGGTGTTTAACATAGTATATTATGGTTTTTTTAAATTTTTACTCCGTCAGTCTATGACATCAAAACTTGTTGTTCATTTTATTTTTATTAGACTACAATATGTGTCAGCCAAATAACTCATCAAGTGTTTCACAAGAAGTTAAACAACTGTTTATCATGTAGCACTTCAACACTAAACTATTTTTGTGGCCCCCTTATGGTTCACCTATTTTATTTAAAGTGGGTTGTTCCTTTAAAATTGGAGATTCCTTCAAGTACCAAATTCCAATGTCATATTTTTTCTATCAAACATATTATATAGTTTGCATATTTTATTCAGTTATTAATTTATCATATAATTCTATTACCACATTTGCAAGGTTTAAAGATCCAAAATTTATCAATATAAATAAATAAATATATACTTTGTCATTATTTTACATTATTCATATATTGTAAAATTACTTTTTTAAAATTATAGAATAGTAATTGAACATGATATTATTGAAAAATATCATCAATAAAACCTTGCATCAATAAAAATGGATTTAGCTCACATTATCCATCTTCTAAAATATCATATTAATATTATACAAGTACACCTAGTGTCATGGCCTTGGATGATTCTTCCTCTATCAATAATTCATTTTTGAAATGAAATATCTCTTATGCAACACATCTATACTAATTGATTTATCTAGTTAAACAATCAGTCACAAAGTATTTAAGTGATGGAACATATACTAGAGATAAAAACTATAAATGGTGTGGTATTCACTTGAATGTAGAAGAGAGATCTCAATGATATCATAGGAAATAGCTATTAAAATCACCTATTCTATCTAGGTAGCTCATGCCTTATATTTTTTTTGTAAAAAAAAGGCATTTGTTTGTTGTTTCCTTAATAAACTAAGTAGTAAACTATGAATGCTCCAGTTTACTAACTGTCAAATCATTCTTTAAGAGTTTATTTTTGGATCACCTTGATTTCACGTTAAATTCATATACTAACATGTTCTATTCTAGGTGAACATAAAAACTCCACTTGAAAGGTTACAATGAATTAATGGACATAGTATTTGATTTGCATAAATAGCTAAGCATATTCTCATGCAACAACTTGCTTGTAATTCTATCCATGAAACTAGAAATGCTCCAATCTGATGAATATTAGAATATTTTATTCAAATGTTTGTTGATTTTTAAATATCAAACACTTCAATATATAAATCTAAATAGAGTGGGCATGAGTTGCCCATTAACAGTACACATAACAAAAACTAAATCAACTAAAACTACATATTATGTCCATGACAAAGACCTTAAAATCCTATTGCAAAAAAACTTAAGCCAAAAAAAATAATTCTAATGGTAATGCTAATAATACTAATGGTAATTTAGTATTTATCCAAATAAAAAAAAAACTAAATGAGAAATAAATGGCTTAGCATGAGCAAAAATGAGCATTCTATGTTCAAAATTCCAACCATCTGAATCATTAGCTTTATGTAAAGTGTTTTAACTTAATCTCTACAATCAATGATTAGATAATAATTTACCTAATCTTAAAAACCAAAATCATAAGACTTTTATAAAATTCTCTATATTTTTATTAAAATTGAAGGTTAAGAAGATATTGATGTATGAAAATGCAAAACTAGCAAATATTTTCAGCTCAAACATGTGAAGTTTTATTTGAGGAAGAAACGCTACTCATATGCAACAATGACAATTTGATGTTCAAATCCCATAAACATTTTTTAAAATTATAAGTTATTTCTAAATTTTATATCAAAATTTAATAATTGAAGAAAAATTACCATAATTCTAGATATTTACAACACAAACATTGTGGAATATGCTCCATCTCTGTCTCTAAAATGAGGATTGCATAAACTATTGTGAATTGAAAATGCAACACTTATAATAATTTTGAATAAAAAAACTGAGATAGGAATCTTGACTGAAGAAAACAATGGTTGTCTATTTTCAATAATTAGGATTTATTTTTCAAATCACAAGCCTTTTGGGAAAAGCTCCATATTTGTATTGAAATTGAAATGAGAAAACACCAATGCCTATGTCTAGAATTTATATTCAAATTTCTCATACCTAAATCATTAGAATTTTGTTAAATAATCTAAATTATTTTACATATTTTATGGGTTAATATATTACATCCAAATTTCTTATTAAAAAACTAAATTACCACTAAAACAAAAACTTATAATAGTAATTACTATATGACTTTTTGTGATATCATACAATATAGGTGATAATAACACTTAACTATATAATAATTTAATAAAAAATATCTTCTCTTTTAAATTATTTCATAAATATATGTTTGATGTGTATATATCATCATGTATAATAGACACACTAAAATAATTTCCTAAAAATTTAAACCTGATTAAGCAAACATGCAAGAACCATCTAAATCATCAATATAGTCTTGCATGTGTTTCAACTTATAAAATCTCTTGCGAAGCGACTATTAGTTGAATTTTAACTTTCTACCCTTGTTGAAATGTTTATTATTTTGCTTCTTTTCTTAAATTCTCTTGTTTTGAATATACTTTTTATCATAAAATAATTTTTCTTGATCTTTTATGTTAAAAGAAACAAATTTAATGGAAATGCCCCTTTCCATTTCATTTTATGATCACTACTAAAGTTTGATATACCCCATGCTAGTACTATTTTTTAGAATTTATGAGGATTGTCTTTAAAAAAGAAAATTGTATCCCTTATTTTTGAATAAACTATATATCAAATTGATTTGTTGTAAAATAATTTCCCATCCGATCTTTTGTAGAATATAGTTGGAATAAATTCCTAGGCTAATTTTGGTGGCAGTTCAATGCCACACTCCTGAAAAATGTTAGTATGTAAAGTACAATGAATATAGTGAAAACTATCATAGTCAATTAAAAATTCAACATGTTACCTAGAACAAGTGGTACATTTGTGATTTATTTTAACATAAAAAGGTTTTACCATCTCAAAGTATCTTTGACCAATATAAATTTGTGGATATTTTTCCAAAAAATTAGAGTACAATTACGTTTGAGTCATATCTAATAAATGTTTTGGATGGCTATGATAACCAACTCTTCTTTTCACAACATCTCTTGCATTGGGCAAAACTCTTGTATTGTCTTTCCAAAATTAAGCAACTAACTCTTTTAGATTATCAGCTATAACCTTATCTTTTCATGGAAATCTACCAGAGAATGCCTAGATCTCATTAGTATTAGATTTATTAAGTCTTTCATGTCTTTTGATTCATTTCATTATTGTTTTTTTAATTTATATCAAGTGTTTGTCTTATTTTTGAAATCAATCATTTTTTCAACACTTACTGCACAAGTTGTCATTATATGTCAAGCAATATTAAAAGCTTTATTATGTTATACTTATCCTATAATATGATATGTATCATGTAGATTTTCAATAATTTCATCATTTTCATCATTTATATTAGATTTTATTAGTCCCAATGTGTTTATTATAGGTCTTAATCAATTTTATCAATGAAATAATAATTGACATCTTTGACTATCATAATCCAAATTATGAAAGAAAGAATCCAAAATTTATTGAGCTAAACTTCTCGAAAGATGATCAGATATTTTTTTATGCATTGGATTTAAAATATTTTTGTCTAATTTAATTAAGTACATACCTTTTATATTCACAATTCTTGGAGTTTTTGGTAATGGTGGAATTTGTTGAGAGGGTGTTTCAAAAACGTTATTGCTTTTATTGTTTACAAGTGGAATGACATTAAATTCTTCATTGTTAATTTCTTAATTATATGTTTTCATTATGATTTTATATGATTATTTTCATAAATATTTGTTTCCATCAAATTTTATTCATTTATGTGGGGTGAAGCATCATACATAGACTCATCATCAATAAAATCAAAAACTTGGAAATTTGAATATGAACTTCCAACATTAACTAATTCATTATTTTCAATTTCATTATTATTCATTTAATTATGGTTAATTTAGTTATTATTCATTTCATTATGGTCAATTTAAACATTATTCAGTTGATTATAGCTAATTTTATCATTGTTTAATTCATTATCATCAATTGGCTCATTATTTATGGTATTCATTTCATCAAGATTAGGGTTGGTACCTTATTTACCACAAACTTTTCACATTGGTATCTTGTGTTTATCTTAGAAATATTCTAATTCCTATGGTGTTTTTTTCTTCAACAACTTCCTTTTTTTCTTTGAATATGATCCATAACCCATAAGAAGGGACAATTGATAACTTTTCAAAGGTATGCAGATCTTATAAAAGTACACATAGAGAATGTTTATATAGATAGATGTCTCAATTTGGGTTAAAACTATTTGTTGATAAGTGATCTTATCACTAAAATAATAATAACATGATCGTGTTATATAACACTATCACATTATTTAGTGTTATCACATTATTAAATATTGTGATCACGTTATGTTTTCTACAAGATCACACCACATCCAACCTATCGAGAAGTTGATATCAATAATAACATGATCCTAGTATTTTTGATATAATCTACTGGGTTGGCAACTGCCAATGAGGACTAAGTATTTCCTATGTTAGTAATAATGTGATTGTATTATTAAATAATGTGATTACATTATTCTTAATGTAGATAAGGGATTATGGATTGGGGATTAAGGAAAATTAGTGGATAAGGTTTATGGATTAGGGATTACAATTTATGTTCTAGGAATTAGGAATTACAATTAAGGTCCAATGTGAAGGTGCATAGCTACTGGGGCCTTTCCCCTAATATTCCTTAGCTTTATACATAGTCATGATGCTCTCTACATTAAAGCCCATGATTTTGAATTGACATTGAGATGGAATGGAAATGGTTACCCATAAATTCAAATGATGTATGCTTGTAATAAAATAGTAGGTAGCATAATTTTATGACATATGTGGCACAATAATGTTTTTGAGAAACTTCTCTAAACTACATTAAATGCCATATCACTTTTAGTTTCAATTTGTTAACTAGCTAGCCAATATGTTTCCCAAAGTGCATTAAATGTCATGGTATTACTTCTTAAGTCATTTTTATCTTCTCCTAATACTTGGAAAAAAAGGATTTGAGCACGTCAAATCCATAAAAAATAATAATAAGTTGTTAATAATAAAATACATTTTTGGGTTGCCATTATACCTTGGATGGCATCAGGCAGATTGAGTGAATTAGTCAAATTAGGTAATCATTCCTATGATTTAGGCCAAATTAAGCCATACAAAATTAATTATTAATCTATAAATGATGTTAATTTGGTCCAGAATAATTGTTTTAAGGTTTAAAGAGATTATATTTGTGGTTTGGAGTTTAGGTATTAACTGTAAGGATTAGGGATTAGGGCATAGTTTTTAGGGTGTATTTATACAATTGTGTAGGCAAATGGAGAAAATTTCGAAGCCTTGAACCTATATCTATGATTACATAATGTGAATTTGGGATCAATTATCCCCCACATCATCATAGATTGAGCCTACAAAGTCAATTATGGTAATGAGTGATGCAATTTTAACCAATCTCATCCTTATGCATATATATATATACATACATACATACATATATACATATACATAGTTGATTCATGTATATATATTTTATTCATGTATATATATGTATATATGCACACACACACACACACACACACACACACACACACACACACACACACACACAAACACAATATTTTAAATGAGCCTAAATTTATTGTTTTAGGTTTAGGGTCTATAATTTATAGGGTTTTGGGTTTAGGGCTTATTTCCTAGGATTTTTAATGTAAATTATATAAGGTTTGGGGTTAAAGTTAAATCATATAGGGTAACTTAGGGTTTAAGCTATCAGATATAGGTTCCAATCACTAAGGTAATTGAAGAACCTTTGAGCTATTTGTGACATGTATTTATGACTTGATTACCTTCATGTTTGCATAAATATAATAAAATTAGGGTTAAATTATGCCATGTACATGTTACATACATTGTATATAATTGATTGGGACATGAATTTGGTTTAGGGGCTCAATTTTTCCCAGATCAGGTAGTGAATTATATAAATTGACTAATTAGATCAATTCATTATAGAAGATCAATCTTTTGATTTTGCCCCAAATAATATCTTGTTAAATTGAAGACCCTATAATTACGCTCAAATGCCTCCTCTATTAAAGGAATCAACTATCTCTCCTCCTCTTTGGTTAATTTAGTTGAAGGGGCTCGAAATTGCCCCAGTTTAATGAATAGATGAATAGCTATATTGGTACTCCAAAGGCTTTAGCCATATGTTTAAAAAGTACATAAATTATTACATCTCATGATAAAATTAGTTATATCATAAGGCATGTATGTTTGTGGCACGTAGTGGGCATTAAGGAATAGGGAGCTTACAATTTGAAAATTTTAGGGATCATTACAGATTAGGTCATAGGGTTTAGGTTTAAGGACATGTATATTAATGTCTAATCACTATATATGACATGTGTTAAAACATGATTCTTAGTAAAAATGATGTTAATTGGGACTAAACTGAAGTTGGTAAATACATAAAAAATAAATGGTTTACAATTTAGGGTATCATGTTTAGGGTTTATGGTTTACAGCTTCTAGGTTTTAATGTATATAGATTGTTTAGGGTATACATATGGTCAATCAAAAAGATAATTGAGGACAACTTGAATCTCTTGGACCCATGTGTGACTATATAATATGTTTTTGGGTTGTCATTATACCATGGATGTCATGTCCCATGTGCAAATTGAGTGAATTAGTCATGTGATTTAGGCCAAACTGAGCCCTATAAAATTAATTATTAGTATTAAATGATGTTAATTTGGGATAAAATTATTGGTTCAATGTTTAAAGAGTTCATATTTATAGTAAAGAGAGTTTAAGGATTAGGAAATTTAGGGATTATGGTTTAGGGTATAGGTTTTAGGGTATATAAGGTACAATCATGATGGTGATATGGGAAAATTTTAGCTCCTTGAATGTAGATTTATGAGTAAATAATGTGAATTTAGGATCAATTATCCCCCGCATCATCACAAATTCAGCCTAGGAAGTCAATTATGGTAATAACTGATGTAATTTTAACCAAGTTCATCCCTATGAACCTATTTATTACTATTTATAAAGGGTGTCAATTGGAAATAAATTAATCCTAGGGGCCTTCTGAGCCTCAATGTAAGGAATTTTATCCATATGATATCAATTGGAGATCCACGTGCTCACCATATTGAAAAAAAATAATTATTTTTCAATTATATATGCAATTTGGTCCAAAGGAGCTGTGTGCAAAGAATTACATTCATATATAATGGAAATTGGGGCTTACATGGCCCTAATTACATACCAAATTGAAGTAATCAAGTATTCAATTTTAGATGATCATAATTGGGGTCAATCGAGGCTTGCCCAAGGAATTGTGTCAACATAATTTTATTTAGGGCCCTAATTTCATGCCTTATTTAAATAATTGAGTGTTATCGTGAATTTGATATGAAATTATTAACAATTAAACCCTCTATAAGGAATTATATATCCATCCTTAATAATAATTAGGATTATGATTGTGTACCAAAGTTAACTAAAATAATATTTATTTCAATGTGATTTATGAAATTTAGTCCTTACAAGCCTTATGTAATAAATTTCATCCTTCTACTGTCAACAAGAAGCTGTATTGGTCCAAAACACATAAAATATTGAATCAAACAAATACTTAGTTTAATTGAATATTAAATTATAGCCAACCAAGGCTCACTCAAGTAACTAAATAAATATAATGCCAATTAAAACTTCATTGTCCCCAATTTAAAACTATATCCACCTAATCATGAATTTGGTTATATCTTGTATACATAATTGGGGCCAACTGAACCCCATGAAATTGATTTTTTCCATATAATGTTCCAATTGGGTTTAATTCACCTTGATTGCACACCATATCAAACTAATCGAGTATTTAGGTTTAGTATGATATACAACTGGGGATACTCAATCCCCAAACAAGGAATTACATCTATCTAATTTCATTTGGCGTGTTAATTAAACACCATGTTAAATCAATTAATATTTTTTTTCAAATATACACAATTGAGGAAAAGAATGTCCTATGCAATTAATTTCTTCCTCCTAGAATATCAATTGAGGAATTTTTCACCCCATAAAATGAATTGTGTCCATCTAATTTATCCATTGTAATATGTTTCCCTAGTTGCACATCTATTCTAACCAATCAAGTATTTTATTCAATATAATATTTATAATTAAAATTAATTGGTCCTTGTGGAAGGAATTCATTCAACATAATATCAATTATGGATTTGATAGGAAAGGTCATATTAGATAACAATATTAAGACTACTAGGCCTAATGGCTCCTATTCAAGTTTTAGGATGTTTAAAATATATAACATGATGGCGTTATTAATGTAATTGCATTATATAATATTGTGATCATGTTAATAACATATTTAATAATGAGATCATGTTATTAACGTGATCATGATATTTTAATTCAAATTCAATTCTCATGCCTTTTGGCTCAAGAATGGCTTGGATTCTTGAACCAAAGGCTTGAACTATCAATGTACTGCTGAGTATTGAAAGGTATGAAAATAAATAAAAAAATTCAACCTTCATTTCCAAATACACTAATAATTTTAATGTGAAAATTCAAAAAATTGATACCATCACAACGAGCATGCTTTACTCTTTCCAAAAATATGATTCTTATATTTTTTAGACTAATTTAAGGTTTCAAACTATATTTATTTATAATTGTGATTTTTTTAGGGCACTATTTTCTTCAAACATACATGCTTATACATGTTCATGTAATTTGTGTTTCAATGATCCAAGTGAAAAACAAATTATATGGCGATGTAGTTTGCTTAATTCTATACACATTTATAAAAAAATGATTTTCATTTGTTTTTGAGGTAGTTAGGCCTGAATCATAGACGACTATCCATTTCTTTGTTAGTTTTTAGGATTTATTTACTTGGAAAAATAATCAAAACAAAGAATTCATTGAAAAAATACCAAAAATATAGGTAACATGCAACAATAGTTTATCTAAATTTTCCCAAAAGGGTTTCAAATAATATTAAATTCTACTAAAAAAATAGTTCGTGTCATAGTAATCTATCAACTATGTTTTCTGAAAAATTGGAGTTCATCTTCAAATTTTAGATTTTTGACCTAGTTATACTTAACCATCTTTTACAAAAAATATTGTTTTGGAAACTAGACTCGAAATGCTATTTTTCATGTTTTTACACAATCTTCAAATTTTGAGTATAGATATATCAAATTATCTATAGAAGTTAAAATTTATAAGATTTCAAAAACATCATGTCCATGGGTAGTGTTGGTTGAATATTTTGTCTATTAGCATACTGATAAACAAAATATGTCTGATCAGCCAAAGTAGGAAGATTGGTCGTCCAAATGTGTAGGTTTACCACATCAAAAGGGGACTAATCTCTCCTCTCATCAAGGGGAGGTTCCCTATAGATATGTTATATATATATATATATATATATATATATATATATATATATATATAAAATAATACTCAAGGGTAGGATAAACCATCCATCTCTCTTTCTTCAGAGATGATGCATGCAAATCAAAGGAAAAATCTCAATGGAAATGACAGAAAGCACTCCTCTTCTTTCAGAAGTACCATTTAGCAAACCACAAGAATCTCCCTTGTAGTAATTGGAAAATGTAAACAAGGTCGTAGTAACCAGTAAATTGAGATGTAGCACAAAGTCTCCACCTGAATTTCCCAAGAGTGAGATACGAAGGACAATGAGGGTACAAAGTTGTCCCAAGGTCCTTTACATAGAAACAAAAAGAAAAAACATTAAAGGAAATTATGGTGGCACAAAGTCTCTCCACAGTTGACTTCAGGACACCTTCCTAACTAAGTCCACTTGACATGCTCATGAGGATCAAAACCTTGATTCTTGAAACCAATATGGCCATACCATGAATGATAGAATGTACCTACTTTATCAATGATACAAACATGTGGATAGATGAAACCTTTTTGAAATAACCACATATATGCTCCATTTTCATATTTAGATCACTAGGTCCACTATAGATGAAAAACCAATCAAAGGTCATTGATTTTTTTGTGGTTGTCATATTAATATAGACCTATAAACTATATAACATTTTTTGTAATCCCATTGGATCTAAAAAGACCCACTTTGCCTTTATGGAGCTCTACTAGCAATGTCTAGTTCCATTTCATCATTCAAACTATTGAATCCTTGTCTATATTAGGTCTGAAAGATCAAATTTTTCCTTATGGAGCTTGAATGGTAATTTAATATTCTATAATGTCCATTTGGTTTATCTCAAACTGAGCTTGAGCTAGGTTCCTTTGTTTTTCCACTAGCTCAGATCAAAAACTAGCTCGTCGACCTTCGTTGGAAGCTTCCTAGGAGTGAATTTGATTAATTGGATGTTGATAATGAATTGGATTGTTTTCATTTTAACCTTTTCTGACTCTTTTTATCTTGATTTATATGATCAAGTGACAACCATTGATCCTACACATTCACTTTTCAACTTTGTCCAAGCTTACGCCACATATCAAATGTGTGTAGATCCTCAGGATTTATTATCAGTCTGTCAGCTTCTTTACTTACATCACATGTCAACCTCTCGATCTCTCTAACTATTTGATTCATCCTACACTATATATATCCCTTAGTACTAATGAGTGCCAATAGCTGTATCTACTTAAACCCATTATTTGAACTCCAACATCCACTTTACAAGCTTAAATATGGCATTCTATGGGATATCATTTCATGATCATGAGACCATATTTGGCATCCTATAGGCCATAATATTTAAGATCTAAAATATTTTTTCCGAAGATTTATTTTGACATTAGTGTGAACATCTTATGTTGTAGGTCCAAATTTGATGGCCTATAACTTGAAGCGCAAAAGTCATGCAGGCACCAAAAATTTTAGAGATGTTCTTGAAACTAAAAGGGATTAACCTATTTGATCTCCTAGTCCTGGGATTGTTCTAAGCATATTTATAAAATTTACAAGTTGAATGGTCCATTCAATCTCTCATGACGTCTTAATGATAGTCTGGTTCATTTGGCTAAGTTTGGGAACTTATCAAAATCTGTCTAAGGAGCTAACTTTGAACACATAAAACTTTTGTCGCATTTTATAAATTGACTTGAAAATTAGTGTGTAATAACTAGGGACTAAAGTAGAAAAACCCATATGATCATTTTCTCTTGAAACTACCACATGTGTGATATATGTCCTCATCAATATGCTCACTTGGATATATTTGAGCTTCTTTGAAAATGACTAAGTATGGAAACATAGAAAATTTTGTCTGAGAAGCCAACTTTAGATATTCATGTCTTTTGATGCACTTCAAAAAATGACTAAAAACTTGGTACATATGTTCTTAGGGATAATTTAACACACCCATATGACCAATTCTCCCTAAATCATTCACACATGGTAATTATGATGTCATCAAAGTGCCTACTCAAAAAATTTGCCACTAGACTCAAGATGTCTAAATAAATACAATGAAGAACTATTTAAACACTATGAACTTCCATACTCATTCAAAACACTCTTGACATATCATAGGGCCTATACAACACTATCCATTTGCTCATCTATTATCAACTTGATCCATATAGGTATAAGCTTTGTATATGGGCCAAAATTGGACAACATCTTTAGAAACTCATAGGGGTTACATGCCTATCTATACAAAAGAAACTATACCAAGTAGAGAATCCATTCCAAATGAAATAAACTAGACTAGTGACTCACCAGGCATGCCAAAACTATTGGTGTTATAAATTTTCACCCTAGCTGATGAGGGGATTGTTCATACCTTTCTACTCAAATCTAGTCCAATATGGGACTGATCCTAGGTTGTGGGTATCCTAATAATGGATTAAACCTTCATAGAATGATGATTTCCTTATGGATTTATCACCTACACTAAACCTAAACTAGAACTTGCTTGGAAAAGGGAGAGAATTTTTGAAAATAACTTATAAACCATATAAAAGAGGTGATGCACCAGTGATTTGAACACTCAAACTCACACAATACACACTATGAGACACTTTCAAGACCAAATAATATCAATATCACATAAATATTTTCGAATAATGTATTAATCAGTCATCAAATTAGAAATAGAGGGAAAATATCCACTTTTAAGCTTAGACAATAAACTATAAATTGCACTTATAACGATTTATAAGAATTACTAAGCAATTCTTATATGTGAGAAAACCTTAGACATAAGCAAGAAAATTACATTCACTTAACCACAATACATGAATTCATGGAACACACTTAAATCTAAATTAGAAAATGGTGGAATTTAGTCTTTATTGCATCAAAAGGTGCTATAATATAAATTTTTGTAGAGTCTGGTCATACCAAAAAGAGGGATAAAGGGATCCATTTCAAGGTTTAGAAACTTATATTTATAAAATATAAAAAGAGAGAGAAAGAGAGTTGTTCACCGAAATAGGCCCAACCACTTTTGATGGATTAGCACTGTTAATAATGTTGACTCATTACTTTATCAATAATGAACTAATTTTGTAAAAGAAATAAATATCCATTTCCCTTATCCAACTACTTGGTGTTTTTTTATAAAACCATTTCATTATCTACTTGATCTTCTAATGAGGATCATGTCTTGGAATTGATTGAATTATGCCACATCTACATTAGGTGGCCATCTATACCTATTTATTAAAAATTTGACTTAAATCATAGGTCTAACACTTATCCATTATCACATTTACATATATGCTATTTTTAACTCAAACCTAGGTCTATTTTATAGATAGAAAACTGATATTAGATAATTGGTTTTCACACATTCATGAAAACCTGTAAACTTCTTGACCTTGATTCAAAAACACTACTCTATCTTCTATTTCTATATCTGGTGTGATATAAAACACATGTCCTTCATCCAAAACCCTATGAGAGATAAGAGGCTACTATGTATGATGATTCTTCATCTCAAAGCAATGAACATGTCAATGGAATGATTTTGTAATAGGGTCGACAAGTTTGAAGTTAATGACCAGAGGTATTATTTAAAATTCAATGGTGATAGAGCCTTGTCCTTAACCATATTGGAATTATGACAATGAAAACTGTTAATCAATATCTAATCATGATATGGATCCTTAATATTTTGTTTTCCTGCATTAAAAATTTGGTTCATCGACCTTCAATGGTATCTCTTTTGATTTACCTAATGTTCATTGGTCACCAATTGCCAACTTGGGCTATTCACATTGTATCCAACTATAGTTATTCTTATTGGTCCCATATATTCTACTTACTTATTAAATTTGATCACACCATTAGATCTAGATGTATGAATGCACGTGAGTCTTTGATCTTCTATTAAGACCCGCTGACCTTTGACACTTGTCCTCTTTATAATAATCATCAAGATCCTCTAACCCATTTTTGACTTATCTCACTCCCTTTATCTTCATGTGTGATTTAATTCACTCCATTGATCATCTATAGACCCACTGACATTGTTAGGCTACCTCACTCTATTGCATCAAGGTGTACAAATGCACATGAGCCATTTATCTTCGACATATTTGAAACTCCAAAAACTACTTTACAGTTCTTAAAATTTATATTCACATAAATGCTATTTGATTCCTATGTGGATATATTTTATGTCCCAAAGACCATAAAATTTAAGCACATATTGATTTTTGTAGTGTCATTAATTTCACTCTCACACGAATGTCTCTCATTATTTGATCTTTTAATATTTATATCTTGAAGCAAAAGTATCATGCAAGGGTCAAATTTGTTCGAGATTTTCATGACATCAAAAATATTATGCTAATTTAATCCATTGGTCACATAAGATTTCTAAGTGGAGATAAAAAATGCTCAAGTTGACTAGTTCATTTGCCCCTCTTTGACATCCTTATGGTGGTCTATTAAAAAATGTGTAAGTATGGAAACTTAGATACTTCTATTTGAGAAGCCAACTTTGAGCATGCATAAATTTTATCATGATTTGGAGGGTGGCCTTAAACTTAACATGTTATAAATAGGGATTAAGATGAACAAACCCATGTGACCATTTTCCCTTGAGACTACCATATGTGTGAGATATAGAATTATCAAATTTACCACTTAGCTCTATTTAAGATTCTTTACAAAATGGCTAAGTATGGAAACTTAGCTAAATTTATCTGAGAGGCCAAATTTGCATCATCCTATATTCTACTTCACTTAATTGGATAACCTAAAACTTGGTGCATAAGTTTGTTGGGACTAATGGGAAAAAACCCATATGATGAATTCTTCTCAACTCATCTACACATGGAAATGATGATATCAACAAACTGCCTATTTATAATTCCTGCCACTATACCCAAAATTTCTAGATGAACACAATGAAGAATCAGATAAATTATGTGCACTTCTAAGTCATTATAAGAACTCTTGACATCCCATGGGGTATCTATAACTCTATTTATTTCCTTATGTTCATTCGTTAACAACCCGATCTATATGTGTACAAGCTTGGTATGTGGATCAAAATTGGCCAGTATCTTTATTGACTTGGATATGCATCATGCCTATTATGCTTGAGAAATCAGACTAGATACATGATTCTTGGATCATTTACATGATACATGGACCATTTATGTTGACTAAAATATAGACTTTCATCTTGCAAAGAAAAAGAATTCCAACATACAGGGAAGGAAACAAACTTGAAAAGGAAACCAACCTAATAAAACAAAGATAACTAATCTATCAAACCATTGTGAAACATATCACTTATTTGGGACAAAAATAAAGGAAACTAATGTGGTAGAAAAACACTTAGAGTAAAATGAGAACAACTAGTTATGTATAGGAGACTTAGATTCCTTAATAGCAGTGATTTATATGTATCCCATTGACTGGGATAAGAGGATATTTAACATTCATCCTTGTGAGCTAGAAATCATTGGGGGACTTGCAATTGGAAACTATATATGGATTACTCTAGAGAGAATCAAATTTTGTGTGTTTTCCTAGATTAATTTTGTCATCATCCCACTTGAGGACCAAATCTCCTTCTTGGAAAGGTTTTAAAGAAACTCCTTTATAAAAAGAATTATTCACCATTTCTTAATGGAACTCCATGGGTAACATTTCTTGATGCCTTGTCTTCTCTATATCAATGAGCTCATCATATCTTATTTCCATTGGCTCATCCTCCAAAATCTCAAGTTCATGTATTACTTCGAAAGCAGGGAATTTAAGAGACATATGCATTCTCGCTTCCATAGCATACAGTAGCTTGTATGGAAAATTTGAAATTGACCTCTTATAGGTGATCTTGTCATCCCACAAAGCTATCTTCAATTTGAGATGCCATGATCTCTAGTTTTCTTCAATAGTCCTCCTAATGATCTTCAATTAATTCTTGGTAGTGGACTCAAAAAGGCCATTGCCTTATGGATAATAGTTTGATGAGGTATTGGGAAAATACTATGTTAAACTACTCATTGGCTAATATTAGATCCTATAAAATACATAACACTATTAGAAATTATAGTTGAAGGGACCCAAAATTTAGTAAGCCTTTATATAAGTCCAAAACATTGGTTTCATTGGCTTCTCTTAATGCTACTTCCTCTAGCCATCTAGTAAAATAATCTTTTGTAATTAGGATCTACTTATGTCCTTATCCTATAGGGGGATTAATAATACCAATACAATCAAATCCCCATTGGATAAAGGGTTGATTCACTAAAATTGATTACAGAGGTAACATTCCAATCTTCACCTTTACAATAAACATGGCACACTATCTACATTTCCTAACCCATGTATGAAAATCACAAAATAAACTTGGCCAATAGTACCCACCTCTCATGATTTGGTGGGTTGTGATCCTTTCTTGATAATCTCCTCTACCATGTCCATCATGAATCTACTAAAGGAAATTCTATGTTTGACTTAGTTCTATGTATCTTAGTAATATGCCATTAAGATCATTTTTGAACAATACATTATTAATAAGAAGAAAAGTAATTGATTGTAATCCAAAATATATCCACTTTGAAGGAGTAAGATGAGAAGGATAAATACCATCCTATAATACCTTACCATATCTTGAAACTGACTGGAAGGTGAGGCTTGATTACTTACAACTTATTATTGGACAAAAAGTACCTAAACATTTTAAGAGTTCTTATGATTGAAAGAATATGCTTCTCAACAAAATAATACCTTGTTTCATATTCTTATAAGCCTTGATTGAAGAAGGTTATTCAATACTCTAAAGTGTCTTTATTCTACTTTATTAGAATATATAAAATTTTGTCAATGTTAGCATAGCTACATAAGAAGAAATCTTTTGTAAAATCAGGGTTTAGTAGTGTAGGAACACTGACTATAGTTTTCTTGATCTCTTCAAAACTTCTTACTCATTCTTTAGAACAACTAAAACTTTGACCATTATTTATCATATTTATGAGTGGCTTAGCTAAACTATAAAAAATTAAGATGTATCTCCTTATGAGATTGATTTTTCCTAAAAATATTTACAAGGATTTCTTATAATTAGTCAATGAAAGAGTAAGAATTGATTCTATCCTATCAAGATATATGATTTTATCATTATTTTAAATTACATGTCCAAGAATCCTACAATCATGAATAGAGAAAACACACTTTTTTAGATTAAAAAACACTCCAAATTCCTTATATCTTTGAAACACTTGTCTAAGATGAATCATATACTCATCTGTACTATTATAGAATATTATTATGTCATCCAAATGAAAAAGAATAAAATTATTGAGGAGACCTTAAAATACCATGTCCATGGATTTTTGAAAATTCTCTCTAGTATTAAATAAACCAAAAATAATCTTTTTGTATGTAAATGTCCCTCACATTGTGGTGAAGGTTGTTTTGAACTAGTCTTCTTTGACAAAAATATTTTTATACCCACTATAGCCATCTAATAAGGGGAACATTTTTTAACCTACCACTAACTTTAAATTTTTTTCCATTGATGGAAATAGATAGTGCTCTTTCAGATAGGGCTTGTTCAAGTCATGAAATTCAACACATAACCTTATTTCACCATTCCTTTTCCATACTAGAACAAGGTTTTCCACCCAAATTGAGTGCCTAATTGGAAATATTATAGTTGAATCAATGAGTGTATGTAGTTCATCTGTCATCAGAGGTTCAAGCTTTAGATTAATAGGAATTTATCGCTATCTGGCTGGCCTAGTCTCATCTTCAAACTCAATGGTATGTTGATCTAGACTTGGATCAAATCCTTTAAGTTCACTGTACTTCCATGAAAATATATCTACAAAATTTGAACATAACTCAATAAATTTTCTTTCTCTGAAGTTGTGCAAACTTTTCCTGTCTTTAAAGAATTTTTAATGGTAATTTCTAAATTTTTATAGTGTTATTATTTGGTTGATAAAGAAAACTTCTCTTTTCTCAATTCATTATCTCTGCTTAATATGTTTTCAAGGGTGACCAACCCTTTAGGGACATTGTTTGTATTCAATTGTATAATCTATTCATCATACTACTAGAAATTATTGTCTTGGTTTGTTGAAGAGAATTCAACTTCCTCTTGTAATAATATGACAATATGTCTATCATATTCAAATACTTTGCAATTGTCATGGTTGTTAGGGAAATAAGGTCTCACAACTACCTTGATGTGTGTTTAAAAATTTTTAGTAATAATATTTGAAAAACCAAAATAAAAATTGAGGGAAGATAAATAATTTTTATTATCTAGAGAAATTAACATCATTCTATCTCTAATGCCATTTTGTTCCTAGATCCGTCAAAATATAGCTACCATAGAGCATCACTAGGATAATCATCTTTCATCAATATTGGAATCAATGCATCATTTTCATGAAGATAATAGAAACAAAGTCCCTCTTCTTAAATTAACTTATATGGATCATGTTCATATAAATTAGAGGCCCATTCATCAAGGAAAAGATCTAGGACTCCATCTACAGGGGATTTAGATTCTACCTCACTACTTTTAAGTACCTTGTTTGAGATAACATAATTAGTGTTCACCATACATGGCATATATGGCTCCAATGAAATATTTAAATAATTTTAGAACATATTTTAACCTTATTACCATACCTAGTCATGAACATTAAATAGGTATACTCAGTTGATAAATATCCTCCAATCTTTGAAGTGAAGTCTCTTGACAAGCACATGGCAAAATATGGAGGCAAATCTACTATAGCTACATCTTGCTGAATAACAACATTAGTGGAAAAATATAATTTCAGTTTTATATTTTTTTATTATGATTATTGTCTTTATTGGTGATCCATCTAATTTCAATAATCTTATGGTATTTGTCTCATAGACAAGACCAAGCTTGTCTATAATTTGTTTGGGCCTGAAAGTGTTACTAGCTCCACTATCTACCATAAAATTATGGAATAAATAGTCACATTAACTTTTTACACCATTTTCATATTATGTATTTGTTTATTATGTTTCTTGATTTTCTGGTCTGAATTGGCCAACACAGCTCCTTTTTTCTAAACTAGTTCTTTAGGTATTGTAAGATCTGAAAGCTCTTGAATAACCATGTCCTTTTGTCTTGGGATGGAAAGGGAATCCCAAATGCTAATACTAACATTCAATTTCTTCATTTGATAAATTATGATAAAATATGCTCCACTAAGCTTTGGCTATAGTTTTTGAGCCACTGGTTATTCTATAGCTATAGGCATTTGGGGAACTTTCACTATTTATGTATTCTAAATCTTCTAAGCTATAGGAACAAAAAATTTATCTTTAACACTCTATGAAACAAAATTTGAACACTATAAATATTTTTCACATTTTGATCTTCCTCAACTGCTCTTCTTTTAGATCTAGTCAAACCTACCACTTAATCATTTGTGTTCCTAGTTTCACCAACTTAGTTTAATACAATACAATCATCCAATTCAAAATTAACATTGATAGCATTAGGATTCCCTAGAATTTGTTGATCTTCTCCTTAGAATGGCATATTCATGTCTAGATACTGACCATCTTAAAAAGAGAACTCTTCCTTTGTCATTTGCAACACAGTAACCTCTTATGATACCAAGACTTGATTTTAAATGTCATTTGGATTGGAAGGATACAAAACTAAATCTTGCATCAAGTTATTTTGAGGAACAATATATTTTGAATTAGAAGTAACATTGGGATCAAGGGATACATATGTCTTAGTCTAGGTTATGGCTCCTTGATTCCTATAAGGTTGTCTATTGTCCTTGAAACCTTGAAAAGGGGGTCTTTGGTTATTAAAGGATTGATGAGTATTCTGGTTTTCCTTCTCGTAAGGTCTACCTTGGTACTATTGTCTCTTGAGTTGAACAATCTCTTTTCCAAAAGCTTGTAACATAATTTTTAGATCACTAATCTTAATAGATTGATAAGGAGGGGCTACAACTTGGACTTTTAGAGATGGAATATGATCTATAGATGGAATATGGTAAACTCAAGGAGGAATACTAGTTTAAAATTATGTAAATATGGGCATTAGAGGCCTTGGAATAAATTTACCACCTTGTATTAAGTAATTTTATGCCCTTATAGCAATTTTCATGGGTATTTAACAAGCTATTACCTCCCATAGATTGTATTATGACACTTATATCATAATTAAGGGCCTTAAGATAATATAAAATTGCATACTCTAGGGATGGTCTAACCAATACAGGGATCCTAGTCCATGTCTTTTAGAATCTAAGGTTAAAATCAAACATAAACTCATGGGGGTACCTTTGTATGGTAGTCAGTTGTTGAAACAAAGATGGATGCTTAGAATTTTCTTCAAATTACCTAATTAAGGCTGCACCTAACTCAACCCAAGTGGAAATGGAGGTTAATGGAATATTCCTATACAATTGGAATGTTTTTCCCTTGAGGAGGCAACAAGCAATCTAATAGCCACATTATCTTGAGTAGTATTATGAACATAACATAGATTGGAAACATTTTGGATATGCTCAATACCATTAGTTTTATCTCATTATCCAAAGAAGAAAGGGATACTTTTTAAAGAAGCCACAATAATGTCATCATATTGGGCTAAATTTAGGGGACTAACCCTATTAAATGAGACAAACATTTGATTCCTGATAACCATTTGGCCAAAAGAGATTTTGCTAATGGTGATAACAAATTTGAGTAAAAAAATAGTTTAATTAGGAGATGAATATTTCTTATTTTGAGGATAATTGTTTCTTCTATCGAATCTTGATCTCTTATAAGAAGTAGAATGGAATTCAATGTGTTCAAAAGGAGTAACTTTACTTCATTATCTTGTTGTAACATTTGGCATGAAAGCACTACTTGGAAGATGCTATGAAATCTATAAATTGAAAGATATTAAAATTTTTATGATGGTATATGTCTCCTCCATTTGAAATTTCTTCTTCTCAATCTTCAAACTTCAATTATGCCAAATAAGTTGAGTCCATCTAGGCATGCCAAAACTGTTGGTGTTCTAGATTTGTACCTTAGCTGAGGAGGGAATTTTTCATATCTTCTTAGTCAAATATAGTCCAACATGGGACTGATCCTAGGTTTTGGGTATCTTAATAATATATTATACCTTCAAAGAAGGTTGTCTTACTTATGGATCGATCACCTACACTAAACTTAAACTAGCACTTGCTTTGGAAAAAGAAGAGGTATTTTGATAATAACTTATAAAACATGTAAAAGAGGTGATGCATGAATTATTTGATCACTAAAAATAACACAATACACAATATGAGACACTTTCAAGACCAAATAATATAAATCTCACATAAATAGTTTGGAATAAGGTATTAATCAGTCATCAAATTAAGCAAAGAGAGGGCAAATATCCACTTTCAAGCTTAGATAATAAGCTACAAATTGCATTTATAATGACCTATAAGAATTAATAAGACATTATAAAGGTGAGAAAAAGTGAGACACAAGAAAGGAATGTATATTCACTTAACCATAGTACATTAATTCATAGAACACACTTTAATCTAGCTTAGAAAATGATGGAATTTAGTCTTTATTGCTTCAAAATGTTCTAAAATACAAATATTGGTAGAGTATATTCGTACCAAAAAATAGGGATAGAGGGATCCATTTGAAGGTTTAGAAACCTATATTTATAGGAGAGAGAGAGAGAGAGAGAGAGAGAGAGAGAGAGAGAGTGAGAGAGAGAGAGAGAGAGAGAGAGAGGAGAGAGAGAGAGAGAGAGAGGTAGAGAGAGGAGAGAGAGAGAGAGAGAGAGATTTGCATTAAAAGAGGATCAAGCACTTTCAATGGATTATCACTCTCTAGGATGTTGAATCATGACCTTATCATCAAATAACTAATTCTGTAAATTGAATTCGATCTCTATTTCCCTTATCCAACTATTTAGTGTCTTTTCTCAAACCATGTCATTATCTACTTGATCTGATGATGAGGATCATGTCTTAGAATTGAATAAATTGTGCCACATCTACATTAGGTGGCCATCTATACATATTTATTTGATATGTGATTAAAATGATAGGTAAGATACTTATCTATGATCACATTTATGTGTTTTGATAGTTCCAAATTCAAACTGGGTCCGTTTTGTCGACATAAAACCAATCTTAGACCATTGGTTTTCACATAGTCACAATCATTCATGAAATTCTAAAAAATTAGTTGACCTTGCTTCACAAACACCAGTCCATCTTCTATTTATATATTATGTCCAATATAAAATACCTATCTTTTATCTAGAGTCATGTGAGAGACAATAATATATTATGTATGAGGATTATTCATCTAAAGCAATTAACATATCAATGGAATGACTCTGTAATAGAGTTGACAAGTTTGAAGTTATCGACTAGAGGTTCTACTTAAACTTTAGTGATGAGAGAGCCTTATCCTTGAAAATATTAATATTATGATAATGTCTAATACTAATCGAGCTTTAATGGTGATATGGGTCCTTAATATTTTTGTCTGCTTGGGTCAAAATAAACTAGTTCATCAACCTTTAATTAGAAGCTCTCTTTAGATTTGTATTATTGTCATTGGTCCCTTGATTTACAACATGGGCCATTCACATTATGTCTAGCTATATTTATTATTATTATTCCCATAGATTCTATTAACTTATTGGCTTTGTTTTCACCATTAGATCTGGATGTACAAATGCACCTGATTCTTTGATCTTCTATCAGGACCCCACTGACCTTTAACACTTTTCCTCTTTGTATTCATCATAAATATCCTCTGAACCTTTTTTGGCATATCTCACTTCAGCGATATTGATGTCTAATTAAATATGCTTCATTACTCTACTGGGGACCCACTGACACTGTCATGCTGCCTCACTCTATTGGATCAAGGTGTACGAACGAGTCTAAGCCATTGATATTGGACCTATTTGAAACTCTAATGGATACTTTATGGTGATTAAGTTTGACATTCACAAGAATGTCATTTGATGTCTGCGTGGATGTATTTGAGGTCCCGTAGATCATCAAATTTAAATACATATGGATTTTTTTAGTAGCTTTAATTTGACTCTTGCATGAACATCTCCCATTATTTGATCACCTTTGAAGATTTATATATTGAAGAACATGAATCATTGAGGGGTAAAAACTTGTTGGAGATTTTTATGATGCCAAAAATATTTTTCCCCACTTGATCCACTAGTTTTATGAGATTTCTAAGTGGAGATAAAAAAATGCTCAAGCTGATTGGTTCATTTTCTCCCTTGTGACATC